>APFE030988615.1:170684-189700 GCA_000404065.3 Pinus taeda
AATATGGAGGCTGTAGCCTTAGATAGGTTGTTGAATCTCTTGGGGTTATCATATCATTTTGGAATCAGTCCAGTTTTTTTCCTTTTTCTGTAAGCCAGTTTGGCATGACGTTAAAGTATTAATAAAGAAGACAGTTTGTGAGCGATTCCTGAGTTTACTAGGAGTCTATATCTCTCAGGTTAGGGCCCAACCTGAGAGCCATAGATCCCCTCTGTTGTAGTATTGTTCTATTTCTTTTTCCAGCACTTTGAGTTTCATTTGCACATGTAATTTGAATGGCAGTCTTGTAATTTGGTTTTCTTATGAGTTAGATAGATTTTGTTTATGGTACAGTTACTTTCACTTGTTTAGCGTAGCACATGATATATGACATCCATTAGAGCTCCACTAAAATCGTTTGTTAAGGCTCACTGCCACCTCGTTTGAAGGTTGGGGTGTAGTCCATAGCAGACCACCAAAAACACGCATGAGTTGGTTTACACAGTTATGATTTGGAATTAGATGCTTCCTTGTCATTTATACGAACCACACATTTCTTCATCACAGTCCCATACGTATTTCTCCTTGCGTTTTGGATCACTGTTTAATAAAATCACGGTATACTTAGTATAGGTTGATGCTTTCTTGGCTTGATCAACAGTTTCGATCATTTGTTTCATTTACACTCTTCCCCATCTCGTTCATTGCCATCTTCTCTGTTTTAACCTTGCATGCAACCACGTTTCTTTGCCTTACACCACGTTCTGCCCGTTCCTAAACATCTCCTAATCCTCACGTAGCCTCATCCCTTGACCTTTCACGTCCATCACTCCAACACGCTCCCTCCACCTGTTTTCCATCTCACCCTTCCATTCCTGAGCCGTCACCAGCCTGTTCCCTATCTCTCACATCCCTTCCTACCCGTCCATCACCTCTTCCTCACCGCAATCCTCCACGGTAGACTATCCTGTAGCAATTTAGAGACATCCTGTAGAAAACCCTGAGTTTCCTGTAGAATCCCCTGCAGACATCCTGTAGGAGGTCTTTCACGGGGTTGTTGAGATTCTGCACGTGGGAAGCCTCTGTGGATGGATGCCAAGGGTCCATAGGGACCTCACTTAGCCTCCCCAACCTGTCCCATTCTTTCCTTCCTTCTCCATCCAATCTTCACAATCAAACCCTAATAAGTAAGCAAAACGCAATCACTCCACCTACTTCATGAAAAAGTATAAAAACATGTCCTTTGTAATGTCAGTAGTTTAGACTCATGCATTTCCACTTGTTAGATGTAGTAGCAGCATTGGTAGAAGTATTACTCGTCCTCATTGCATTATAGAGATTAGACTAGTCAAATTAGGGTTTCCTAGGGTTACATGCTTTGATTTACTTTTAGTTCATTTTTGTCAATTAGCTTAGTCTCCTTTGAGCTAGCTTTCGTCCATCATTGATAAAGCTTCTTCTGTGAGCCTATAGAAGTTGGCTTGAGCCCTAACAGACTTGTGCCAGCTGACCAAGTGACAGCTGCGACAAGATCTAGTACTTGTGCATATAGCACCGGCGCTTCCAAGTTTGTACGAACAACCGGGTTGATAAAATGAGAGACATGAAGCCTCAGGAGTTGTAGCATTATTGCTACAATACCAGAGCTCACCAGTATTCTCAGCCTCTCCTTACTAAGTACAATGATCTAGGAAATCCTATGGTCATTGTCTACATTAGTGACCAACCATAGCCAGTACACTGATTGATCTTGGGGCTGCCATTAATGTAATGACGAAAGATATCTTTATCGCTCTCGGGCTACAGGGACTCAGACACACTCCTACTATGTTGGAATTGGTGAACACGTCCTGTGTTAAACCTAAGGGGATGTTAGAAGATATAGTGATTAAGATAACTTCCTTAAGATATCCGGCTGATTTCCTTATCCTACAGCCCAAATCCAATTTGGGGGGGCATCCTTTGATCCTAGGGAGACCTCGATTGGCCACTGCAGACACATTTATAGGCTGCAGGACAGGATCCATGGTGATCTCGGATGGCCAGGAAACATAGAACCTTAATCTTTATCCCCCAAAACCATATATGGATGTGTACAACCCTTGGTGGGATGAGTTTGAGCCTGATTCAAATCTTTCCCTGCCACTCCTCACTCTAGGGAAAGCCCAATATTTCAGAGTTGAGACAAAAGATGATGTTATTAATAGTTTTATTAGTAATTCACTTTCTGTTGCTTCTATTGAAAATGAAAATGAGGAGGAAGAGGTGGAAGATATAAATTTTAAACAAATGAGAAGCACTTCAAATATTTCTAGCAGTCCAATTGAGATTGAATTTGGAAAGTTTTTGAATGTTAATCCAAATTTCACTGCTGAACAGAACCAACGATTGTTACAACTATTACAAAAATATAAAAAGTAATTTGCATGGGATTATACGAATATGAAAAGGATCCACCCTAACCTATGCACTCACTATATTTATTTGAAGGATGGCTACAAACCAGTCAGACAGCCACAACGCCGCATGAACCCTGCACTAAAGGAAGCAATGAAAGAAGGACTACAAAAACTCCTGAGTGCTAATTTTATTTATCTAATATCTGGCAGCCAGTGGGTGTCACCACTTATCATCGTTCCTAAAAATAATGGCAAGTGGAGAGTCTGTGTTGATTATAGAGAACTCAACAAGGCCACTTAGAAGGACCATTTTCCATTATCATTTATAGATCAGGTCCTTGATACTCTCTCCGGAAAGAAATTATTTTCATTTTTGGATGGATTTAGTGGCTACAATCAGATACAGATTGCCCCAGAAGACCATGATAAAATGACCTTTACTTGTCCTTGGGAAACCTACGCATACAAAGTGCTACCTTTTGGGCTCTTTAATGCAACAACAACCTTTCAAAGGGCAATACTGGGAATTTTTTTTTGACTTATGGAATGACTATCTGGAAATCTTCATGGAAGATTTCACACCTTATGGAGATGCTTTTGAAACAGCAATAGTCAATCTGGAAAAAGTGCAAGAGCGATGTGTATAAACTAATGTTGCCTTGAGCACTGAGAAATGTCACATGATGATGACTGGAGGGATCATGCTTGTACATAACATTTCTGCTAACAGAATCAAGGTAGACCTTGCCAAAATAGAGGTAATTCTAAAATCCCAACCCCCAAAATGCAGAAAGTGATACGTATTTTTTGGGGCATGCAGGGTATTACAAAAGATTTATAGAATTTTTTTCAAGAATTGCATCGCCATTATTTTCCTTTCTCATGAAGGATGTTGATTTCTTGTGGACAGGGAAGTGTGAGTAGGCCTTCTTAAAGCTGAAATGCTGTGTATCAGCAACTCCGGTCTTGCGATGACCTAATTGGGAACTTTCGTTTCACATAGCTACGGATGCATCAGATATATCCGTAGGTGCTGTTTTGGGCCAATTGGAGGATAAGAAACATTATGCTATTTACTACATAAGTAAAAATCTAACTCCACTAAGCTCAATTACAGAGTGACCGAGAAGAAGTTCTTAGCAGTCGTGCAAGCCATCAATAAATTTCGGCATTACATCACCAGGTATCAAGTATTTGTACCCACTAGCCATTCTGCCATTCGTTTTTTAATAAATAAACCAATTACAAATGGTAGGATTACACGTTGGTTATTGCTGTTACAAGAATTTGATATCACTATTGTAGATCAGCCTGGAAAAGATAATGTAGTAGCTGAATTTATTTCTAGGCTAGCTATTGATGACAGTTTCACTCCTACTAAAGATTCTTTCCCTCATGAATATCTTTTTGTTATTTCTACTTACTCACCTTGGTATGCAGATATAGCCAATTATCTTGTTGCTGGGAAGTTTCCTCAACATTTTTCCTCCAAAGAGAAAAGGAAAATCATACAAAAAAGTGATACATATACCTGGATAGGTGGGAACCTCTACCACACTCGACTTGATTTCCAGATCAGACTCTACGTTAGAGAGGACGAGGTCTTTGATATTCTCAAATCCTGCCATGAAAAACCTTGCGAAGGACACTTCACAGACAAACAAACATGATACAAAGTCCTTTCAATAGGGTACTACTGGCCAAAAATATTCCCGGATTCCAAGAAGTTTGTGAAGGGATGTGATAGTTGTCAAAGGATGGGCCAACCATTGCAATAAGATGAGATGCCTTTACAATACCAGATCGTCATAGAACCTTTTGAGAAGTGGGCTCTAGAATTTGTGGGACCAATCAATCCTTCATCTAGACAGAGATCCTACATCTTGGTCTGTACTGACTATGTCACAAATTGGGTTGAGGCGAAGGCACTAACCAGAGCCACCGAGCAGGCTGTCTCAAACTTTCTGTTTGAAGACATATTCTTTCGGTTTGGCATACCTAGAGATATTTTCATAGACGGAGGCCCATAGTTCAAATCTCATAAGATCCGGGAGTTGGTTGAGAAATATAATATCCATCACAGAATCACAACGCCTTATCATACACAAGCAAATGGCCAAGTAGAAAGCACTAACAAAGTCATTGAGGGGATCCTTACTAAGACTGTCACTTGTCATCGAAGAAATTGGGTTGACAAACTTCCAGAAGTGTTATGGGCATATAAGACTACATGGAGGAACACCACTGTATTCTCACCATATGAACTTGTGTATGGCAAGAACCATTTATTCCCCATTGAATTTGAAATTAAGAAACTAAGGAAAACATTGCAGGTCAATTTGGATTTGGCTACAGCACAAAGGCAAAGATTGAACCAGCTCAATGAATTGGAGGAAATACAGTTTGCTGCTATCCAACAAACAAAGATTATCCAGCAGTAGAGAGCTAAGTGGCACAACATATTTATAAATAAGAAGCAGTTCCGTTAAGGAGATTGGGCTCTCTTATATGACTCAAGGTTTAAAGACTTCAAGGGTAAGCTCTACACTAGATGGCTAGGTCCTTATGAGGTAGATGCAGTCTTTGACAATGGGACTGTAAATTTTGTGACCATTGACAGTGCAAGGACACCATTACTTGCAAATGGACACCATCTTAGGTTGTATCAAAAACCTACCTCGAAGGATTCATTTGTTAACATTGTCACAAATTTGGGTCTACAGGTTACGAGAATAGGGGAAAGCCCCCTTGTGGTACAAAAAAATTATTTTTTTTTTCGATAAGTGTAACAGCTAAAGACCACTTGGTGGCAGCTGTTACACCTTCAAACTTCAAAATAAAAATAAAAATGTAATAATAATAATAATATGGTTGTGAAAACCTTTCTTAGGCATAGACAAACACTTTTGTAGCAGTTGAAAACCACCTGGTGGCAATTGTTACATCCTCTGTAATAGAATTTGTTATTCCAAAGTATATCATGTGATAAGTGTTGTTACCTGATCTTTTCTTCTTTATATTTTTGTAGAAATTAAATTAATACATATCAGTCATCTTAGCTGTAACATCTGTAACAACTAATGACTTTTTAGGAATAAAATGAGATATCTTATTGTAATAAATAGAAAAAACATCACCCTGATCCTTTTCATCATAATTCAGTTCACGTGTCTCACTACCTGAGTATGATTTGACATCACGCTGCCCATTACTTCGCCCCACACCACCCAAGTATGTCATCAAAAAGGTAATATTGAATTCATTTTATTATGTATTTATGACAACTTAACATGACTATTGACGGTCGAGGACGACTGTCATAATTAAGCTGGGGGGTACGAATCATATTGTGACATGCTCGTCACATGATTTTTAATTATTTGAAAAATCCATCAATTAAGGCAAGTGACCCGATAATTATTGTTACTTAATGCTGAATCATACCAAAAAGGATAAGTGCACCATCGATGAGAGCTCTCCATGACTCACCATTAAGGAAAAATTCATTGTGCAGTACAAACCATGCGTGCCAAATCCTAATCCAAAATCTTCACTTGCGCCACCCTACCAGTTACCCTTGCTGGAAGCACTGAATCCCCATTCAGAGTGTTCAGAGAGGAGGAAGATAGAAGTACAGGTTGAAACAATTAGAGTGTGCATCGAAGGGAAGGATAAGCAGGGAAAACAACACTGGATTTCATAAGAAATGGGAGGAGAAGCAATATGGCACGAGCCAGGGTCTACAAAAGCCCTGGAAGATTGCTGTGAAGCATTCCAGGTTTTCAAAGATGTTGGCTAGTTCGAATTCTTCCAGAGATTGGAAGGATCAGACAATGGTATAGCCATGGAATTTGCAAAGAATCTGGAGAGAAACCAGACAGAAGTCAAAGGATTGAAATTGGAGGTCATGGAAGAAGTTATTGCCAGAGTAACAGGACTCCTAGCAGAAGGGAAGAGATGGTTTACTAGGAAGGTTAATGAACCCTCACTGAAAGAGGTTTTCTCCAGGAAAGCGAGTCGCTGGTTAAGAAAGGTAGGGGAATGGATAGACTGTCACTCCCCCAGCTATGGGAAGATGTTGCTCTCTTCCTCATTAAGTACATTACTCATGAGGGAAGGGAAATAATTGTGTTTAATTATCATTTTCCATTGCTAAACCATCTCTGACATCACAAACTGATCAACCTTCCTTATTTCTTGCTCGGCAATATTATGCACATGGTCGCGACTGTGAAAATGGCTGCACATCCAGAAACATGTGTTACTAACCATGGCCTGATTAAACTCATTGTGCTGGACGCCTTGAGCCGATAGGGAAAGAATTCACAAGAGTTAATGCGAAAAAGGCCCAGGACCACTCGTAGAAGGCAAACAAAGATGACTGGGGAAACTCCAGAGGTGACAAAGGAGAAACCTCAGTCCTCGACAGTGAGGGTTAGCAAGAATTTGATTGATAAACTGATTGGTGACAAAAGGCCAAAGCAGAGAATAAAGGTTAGCGGGCACCTAGAGTCCCCATCCATGTCGAGAAACAAAGAAGTAGTCGAGCAGAAGGACAAGGAGCAAGCTTAGCTAGAAAAACCTCCTTCACGTGGTAAGAGTGAAACCCAGTCTTTGCTATCGAAAATTGAAATTTTAGAAAAATAAATTAAAGAACTGAGGGAACAGCTAACAATAGGAAGGGTAGAGCCAAAAGCCCTAGGGTTAGACTTTTGTAGAGGCTATGGATAGGGCCAGAAGGGGGAAATCATGGGCACTTTGTGTGTAGCCTGTGTTAAGAAGTTGGTGGAAGCAGGATTCAAAGTCTATGTAGAAGACACTACCTCGAGGGGGACTCAAACTGAAATCTGGGAAGCTGTTACACTAGATCCTGTTAAGGACATTGTTTCTAGACAAGAACCAACAACTGAGACAACACAATCCATAGAGGGTGATCAAGCAATGGATACATAGGAACCCTTGGTTGACACTGTTGTTTCATCAAAACTAGCTATGGAGGGGGAAATGAGCCAAGAGGAGGAAGAGAAAGATAATTTCCGTGAGCCAATGGTCAATGCTATTGTTACACAAGAACCAGCAGCAGATACTGAAGCTGGTCTAAAGGAAATTGATGAACAGAAGCCTTTGGATATCACTGCTGCCACATAAGAACCAACAATGAAAATGGAAGCTGACTAGGAAGGTAAAGAAACTATGATAAAAACCACTGACGAAGCTGTTGTTACATAAAAGCAAGTAGCCGAGGTGGGATAGTTTCGCCCTCAGGAGGCTGCTACACCCTCAATTGATAGTGCATGTGGAAGAACTCAGGGTCCTGATGAAGGATGGTGTTCTGAGAAATTGTTATTATTGGCAGAGCTGCAAAAGTTGAAGCAGCTGGCACTCTCTCTACAAAAGGGAGTGATTCCACTCAGGACGCATAAAATAATGATGGATTCTCTAAGAGAAAAATGGCTAAAAGAAGAATGGGAAAGAGAATAAGAGGCACAGAGGAATAAAGAAATTATGAAGAAAAAGGATGAACAACTGCATCAACTGCATCGGGAGGTCTCTAGCCTGACGTTTGATAAGACCAAACTCCATGACCTTGCTCTAAACCTGCTAGCATGCAGGCGACCATCCCCATCATACCCTGTGTTCCTATGGGAACATTACTACTTATTTCAGTTAAGGGCAGTTTATGAGAACAAGTCCTATATGGGTTCTTTAACCCACACCTTTTTGGAAATTTTCCATTCTTGTGATTTTGATGATCAGAATTTGTTGTGTGAGTTTTTCTTGCACAATATGATGTGTGAACATGTGAGCATGATGATGGTGGCGAGTTTCCTTTCTTTCATGGGAGACTTGCAGTGGCAGGCATTCCTCTCATTTATGAGGAATCAGATTGAGTGGCAATTGACCAAGAAAACAACAGAGACCAATGAGGAAAAGACAACATTGTGGGTCAGGGCTGAACTAGGAATGGCTTATGAACTCCAATGAGAGTTCAGGTAGTTCCTGAGCAATCCAAAAATCAGAGATCAATTAGCCATTTATAGAAGAAGAATAGTGAGGTTTTGCCTCAACTTATTTGCAAATATGAAGAGGTAAGTGTTATTCGGATGTCTCAAGCACACTAAGGCCTGTAGTACAAAATTGCAGGAAGGGGACCCCTTTGAGTACAAGAACTTTGTGGCTGTGGTTACACGGGTGCCAGAATATGCTCAGATTGTGCTAACACTGGGAGCATTCTGGATCAGCCTCAGGTTTAAATTCCCTTTGATATGGTTGCCATTGGAGGAGTATCAACTCGATTATCAGTTATGTGATTACGAAGAGGAATCTTTGCCACATGAGTTAATGGCCGATCAAGGATTCAGAGCTTCGGGTGATGATACTACTAGTGCCTACAATTTCACATATTTCCACTGAGGGCACAATAGAAGGAACTGAGATTCTGCATGGGGACATGCAGTTGCTTTAGTTGGGGGGAGATACTGGGTGTGGCTTTTTACCTATTTTCTGCACATTCTTTCCCTTGTTTTGACCTTTTTGTCCCCCAAGCCTGTGCCCTTATATGACCAAACTCCTTGTTTTCTTACCATTTTAATCCATTTTACTGTCATGTTGATTTTTTATATTTTACCAAATAATACAAGGCTTTATTCCTTTTTTGTGGCTACTGGGAGAGAATTGAAGAAGTATTTTGGGAAGTCTATATTTTCAGGTGTGGCTTGCAAGAACAAAGCTATGAAGTAGACAGGCAGCAAGGATTAACTACGGGAAAGGGTAGAACGGTTCATTGTTACACCCCAAGTGATGTTACAGGTTGCTGCTACACACTTGCTGCTGTTACAGATTCCTATTACACATTGGATGTTGTTACATATTTCTATACACATTGGATGCTATTACACCTCATGCTGATCTGCCGTCGCACCAACATTGTCATCGTCAATTATGCCGCATCATCCCGAATCCCCATTCACTCAATTTTGTTGCACCAGAGCTGGAAATATGGGTACTATTCCACAGAACAACTTTTAGCTGTAGGGATTGTTTATTTTTGAATAAATAAGACTCCAATAGTTGCAATTGATGTATATTTATTTAGCAATAGGTTGTAAATTCTTTAATTTTGATCAGCATGAGAATTAAGAGATTCTCATGACTGATCTGTTTCTAATTTCCAAGTTGTAATAATTGTAAAAGACTCGAATTTTTATGTATCAAAGGACGACATATAGAAGAGTATCGTTACTCTGTGTCTATAATTCTGAATTTATTTTAATATCAATTAGCACGGTGATGTTGTTACTGCTTTCCAACTGATTCGTTAATCGCTTTCGTCTTCTTCTTGTGCTTTTGCTAAGGAGGAAGGGCCCTCCTCTTTGACAGGGATTGCAGTGATTTAGGTAGTGTACATTCTAGTTTAGTTAATTGATTTATGGTTTCTCGTTGGCTGTTGTTTCTATTTATCTTATGCTATTACACTGAGTTAATCAATAGAGTGGTAGTAACTAGATGAAATAACTGTTAGTTCTTGTGTGGCACACCCTTACTTTAATAACTGCGAGTTGTGATTTAATTCTGTAGAGTGGTTTTTTATCTACTCGCAAGGTTTGATTCAACAATTTAGATCAGCGACATCTTTTACATTTTTCTGCATTTTCTTCTGCTTGGCTGGAGTGTACTGGCACAGACAGTGCGAACTCCATTGAAACAACAAGACCTATCCTGGGTTGACAATTAATGTTGCAGTCTGAGTCAATTAAGGTTGATTAAAACAACACTATACCTATGTGGTGACATAATAAGATATTAAATCTGAGAGAAATTCTTGATGAACCTCCTTTAATAATCTTTTAACCCCATGAATGACCTTACCTCATCCACATTCCTAGGAGCTGCCCATTCCATAATAGATTTTATCTTTTCTGAATCCATTGCTATGCCTTCCTTGGAAACAATTGTCCCAAGTAATGTACATTTGTCTGAAAGAAACTTCATTAATTAATCTTGACATACAACTAATTCTCTCTTAGTAATCTCAACACTACTACTAAGTGTTTAGCATTCTCTTCCTCATTCTTAGAAAATATCAATATATCATCAATGAATATAATGACAAACTTGTCTAGATAAGGACACAACACACGATTCATCAAGCACATAAAAGTAGCTAGATAATTAGTCAAACCAAATGGGACTACAACAAACTCATAATGCCCATACCTGGTCTTAAAAGAAGTATTGTAGATGTCCTCTTCTTTCATGCGTACCTGATGATATATGGATCTCAAGTCAATCTTTGAGAACACTGCTGCTCCCTTCAACTGGTCGAACAAGATATCAATCCTCGGCAAAGGATGCCTTTTCTTGATGGTCACTTTGTTCAACTTCTTGTAATCAATACATAACCTGAGAGTAACATCCTTCTTCTTCACAAACCACAATGGTGCACCCCAAGGTGATACGTACACTTGGCCTAATGTATCCCTTGTCAAGCATTTCCTTCAACTGTAACTTCAACTCTATTAAATTTGGTATACTCATTTTGTATGGTGCCTTTGATGTTGGTGCTGCCCCTAGTACAAACTCAATAGGAAAGTGCACTTCCCTGTGATGCAGAAACTCTGAAATCTCTGCAGGGAACACATCCTGAAACTGCTACAAGATTGCGTACCTCTCCATAACTTTTTCACCCTCAACGTCCTTACCTTTGTCAATATAAATATGCACTACAAATAACACACATTTTTTTATGATTGTGCTTTTCCTACATATCTATCACCATTCTAACTAATGTTTCCTTCTTCTTACCCTGCAAGATTCTCCATTCCCCATTTTCATCCAAGCATTCAATAGATTTGTCATAGTAGTCTACCTTAGTCCCGTGAAGATAAAAGAAATCAATACCCAACATCATACTATATGACCCCAACAACAATACATTCAAATGTGCTAAGGTAGGCTACCATTCAATTTGAATCTGCATGCTCTTACACAATGATGGACTCTCTTCTTTGTACCTATAGCCAACTGCACTAACCAAGATTCTGCATGCACTTCTTTATTAAAACCACACTTATCCACCTGGTCAGGACTTACATAACTATAATTAGATCTAGGGTCAATCAAAATAGAAACAACTTGATCACAAATCTTATCGTCCAACTTGATAATAGATGCCTAGTGATCTGCCTTCCTGTTATCTAGTGCTACATAAATCCGTGGAATAATATTCCCAACATCCCCAACTGCCTACGCATCCTGTGCACTATAAATCTAAGGCCTACCACCCTGATTATGTGGATAATCTCTCATGAGATGCTCCTTACCACATGTTCAACACTACAACCATCCCTTACCATCACCTTTATTTTGTTGTTCTCCATGACAAGGTCCATTAAACTTCTTGTAAGGTGCAACCTTTTCTTTCTCACTTGCATCCTAAGGTCTTGTTCACTTTGGATTCCATTGAATTTTAGCTTTGTCTTTCCCTTTCCAAACTTTCTGAGACTTTGTCTTACGCTTTGATTTCTCATAACAATGCTTCAATTTCCCAATGACTTCTTTGAAGTGACCAAGGCTCATCATACTCAATCCGATCTCTAAATTCAAATGGAAACCCACTAACAAATTTCTGAACTTTCGCTTTTTTCATCCTTAAGACACTGTATATACATCAACAACTCCAAGAATTTGGTTGTATACTCCTCATCCATCATCGATCCCATATTTAGCTTATAGAATTCCTTGGCTTTGTTGTCATCGTACCTCTATGACATATATTTCTTCCTAAAAGTCCCTTGAATTCATACAAACTCAAATCCTTTGTCCTAATGTCTTTAACCTGCTTCACATCTTCCCAACATATGTCTACTTTCCCTTTGAGGCTGAAGATAGCTATTCTAACCTTCATATTATCCATGTAATCATGTAGCTCAAATAACTTATTCATCCCGATTAGCCATGCCTCTGCATCCTTCAGATTCTTCAAATCCCCATCAAAGGTAGATAGCTTTTCTTTATTGAACTCATCTGGTAAATATCCCCTGTCATTCCTCCTATAAGGATGATAATGATGATGACCATGGTACCTGTCTGAACTAGAATTAGAATAGAACCTCTGTCCATCACTTTTCCTATCCGGTGTATCCAAGAACCTGCTATCTCTTATCATGTCATCCCTATTCGATCTGTTCCCACCATGAGATTACTGGAATATTCCCTATTAGTCCTATCCTCCTTCCCATGGCTGATCCTAAGTGGTTCATGTCTCTGCAAGTCTGACAAACTATGAAGGATAACTGCATTAACTTTTGCTTGTTTCTCCTATGCCTACATGATTATGTAATTATTTGCTTTGGAACTTCTTATTTCTAACTACAAACTTATCAATGTGTCTGCTAAGTCAGAAGACTGCCCACCACCATGATGCTCATCTAATCCATAGGGAGAGTCTCGTGAACTGTAATATACCATCTTGCTAGTCATATTTGATCTTCTTCCTCCGAGTATACCATGTCAGCTTAACCAAAACATAACATAATCAACATACCTCAGTATAGTTTAGGGGAGGAATTCTCACCTGCAATATCAACCAGATTAGCACAATATATATATAAACACAATCATAACATTATATAAACATCATCTCAATCATCATCCAATTACCATGCATGACTATTCCAACCACATACCATGGCCTCATGCACGACAATTATAACCATGTAAATGTATGCATAATAACATATAGATAATAACATGCATAACACATGAATAACTAACATGCACTCATGATAAAAACATCCAACAACAACACCATCAACTTTCACACGGTGACGTAACTGCAACCATGCCTACACAACAAGTACATAGACCACAAGCATAAATAATACATATGCAACCAACATGTATACATGACCAACGCATTTCACCCATCTAGTCCAATGGGTGAACCATGCTCTGATACCACTCTGTAACACCCTCCTCCCAGATTTACCCAATCTAACTGGTCCACTGGGATACACATTCGACGAAGAGTTACTATGATGTTATTCAACTCCCCATGTTTAGTTAAGGTAGTGGAACTAGCCAAACAAAACCAATAAGACCTTTCTCAGGAGCTACAAAACCTTCAGGTGACAACCAACCCTTCCAGGTGCCCAACCCCTTGGATAACTTATCATTTTGCTGAGCTAGACACCCAGTCGCTCCCATGATAAGCCATGCATGTGACTGTGGCCTTTTTCAGGCAGTTTTGAGCCAATGACCCAGATTATGTGCCACATTTTTAGGGCTAGGTCTTAGGCCTCTTCCCAGAACTTTATGAAACTTCCAAAAATGATAAATAACAATGAATTAAAGATACTAATGCAAACATTGGTACAAGGACTTGACCTGAACCCTACTAACCATGATAGGAATTTTGTCAAACATATCATGAATATGTAATCTACAGGTCATAACCACATATCTGAGCCTAGGAATCTCATACTTATCTGAGAATTGTCAAGAAGAATTGATGCTTTATCAAAATAGCTACATTATCATCTATTAGTTCATATAATCATTCACATTTCATGTACTAATAAAATCATGATGAAAACCATAACCAAATTATTTCATAAACCATGCTTACAACCAACATATAACTAGCATAATAATAATGATAGAACATCCATTAAAGCCACACATTAACAAGTACATTTACACATAAAACACAAGAGGTAGATAACTCTTATCAAAATATGCAAAATCCAACCAAGCCAAGGACTTCAACGTACCACACAACCATGGATTGGGTTGAACCAAATCTTTCTTTCAGCCAATCACCCCCGTACCATATTCTAAGCATGAATGTGGGACTCACAATAGAACCAATGAAGGTTTCCTCGGGCTTTACTGAATATCCACCAAGGGATTCCTAGGCCCGAAACCCTCATCAGTAAAACTAGGATTTTCCGCAATCCCACCGGATCACTAGGCCCTAAATAATCATGGATGCCTCTTAATCTCTCCACTTAAACCATGAGGAATTTTTCCTTCTCCACCTCTAGGCTTTACCATATATCCTGCCATTCATCGGTCGTAGATTCCTAGGCCTAACGAGGCTCCACCCTCTAGGATTTGTTAGCCTCACTCTCATGAGATGAAAACAGTTATAAGCCCAAAACAATTAAATTAATTAAAATAAAGAAAGTTGGATTTAATCCTACCTTTCTAGATTGATTTTTTTCCTCATGGTTAGGAGTCAGTTTAGGCTTAGTTGGTTGAGAGATTCTCTCCAACTAGTTGGGCTCCTAGATTAGTGTTTGGTTGAGATATTTGCTCAACCATAATGTCCAAGATAGACGTACTATCTTGAGACAAACTTCCTCATGTATTTATTTGTCATTCTTTGTACATTGGATTGTATTATGTGAGGAATACAATAAGGCTGAGGATTTTTCCACCATTTCTATGTATCTGATAGTTTTTATGTGTGTTAATTTTGTTTAGTATCTTACATGTGGTATCATAGCCATGGGCTCAAAGAGTTAGTGAAATTTGTGAGAATTTTCATTTATTCATTAGTGGTGCATATGTAATGAATTATGGACCTACATAAACAGAGTTGTGTGTTGGCCCATAAAAAAAAGAAACTGCCGAGACTATGCATGAATGAACTGCGTAGGAACTATAGAAGCTATATTTGCACGTTGATGGATGTACATGAGCTATGGAGCTGCAAAATATCCAACGTCTGTGCATAGAGTAAAGTGTTGCATTAACACTGTGTGTAAGCCTGTAAGTGGTTATGCATAATGCCTGTGGCCAATTATAAAAGTTCAGATCAATTTGTAAATTTATTATGGTGTCAGCGATATTTTGAAACAAATCTACGCCTTTCTACTAGCCACTTTAAGAAATTTGGCTATTTTTTCAATTGATGAGCTGGATTTGTTCACAAGATCCAAATCTAGATCAGATCAACTGCACCCTACGAGAGTCATTGGTTAAATAAAAGAGAGTGGCAAAAATATTTAGAAAAAATTCATACAGGAGGAACAATTTCTCCAATTAATGGCATATTTGCATGAATGAGCACTCGTTGTTTACAATTTTTGACTCTGAGTAATGAATAGCCAAAGTATATTCCTCCTCGTTGAGACAAAGGCCGTTGCATGGTTATTGAAGGAGCCAATTTATTGCAGCATTGCAGAAACATCGTTGATCCAAGTGTAGACTATGTGAAACCCATTTGCGTTGCCCTCCACGTGGAATGTGCAACAAACAGTTCTAAATGTAATTATTTTGTCTTGTTGTCGATTGTGCCTAAGATCGCTCAACCTCATTTGTAAGAAGATCGAGTTTAGATTGCTTTGCTGTTCTATCCTCCTCTGATTGATATCAAAACTCAAACAACTGACTTTGGCCACGAGAGGCCTCTGACATTTCTCAAGTATAACAGGGACGGGGACTTGATGTTTTCTTGTGCGAAGGATCACACGTCCACCATCTAGTATGGACACAATGGGGAACGCCTTGGGACCTATCGAAGACACAACAATGTTGTCTAGTGCTGCGATGTCTCAAGGGACTATACACATTTAATAACCAGTAGCGAAGATCAGACTACCAAGTTATGGAACGTGGAGATGGGAACTCAACTATTTTCTTTTAACTTTGAATCCCCAGCTAGAGGAGTGGACCTTGCAGTAGGGGATAAGCTTGTTGTAATATTATCCACCTCCTCTTGATATCCTTTGACCCCTACTCATCCAACTTACTTCTCTCACTCTTGACGACAAAATATTTCCAGAAGCTTAAAACGACTGCGATCAGAGATGATGAAGAATATGAAGAGGATTTTCTGGGTCTGTCATTATCTGCAACTTCCTTGCTTGGCTCCTCATAAGCTTCCATTGTAGCTTTACCTGAACTCGATCCTTGAAATCCTTCAACAATTTGAATCACTCTTTTTCATGAGAGACATTATGTGTCATTGCCACGGATTTGGTGATCCTCTGTGGGCTTCAGTGGTCAGCCATTGTCCATAAGCATTACTAGTTTCAAAACTAGAGACAGGGAAATCCCTTGGAAAATTGCCTCTAACAAGGAAGATGCTCCAGCCCGTACCTTTAAGCGTATCCAAGTAGGCAGAAAGGTAGAACTTCAAGAGATATTTAGGAGCATGATAAAATTTATTGAAATTGTATTGCTCTCCACATACTTTCTTTATACAGAATCAGTGATTCTCAAGGTGACAAATAAACCCATCTTCATTCTGAGGATGAGCCAACTCATACCAGAGTTCCAGCGTGAGGTTGTTTGACGAATGCACGTAAAGTATTGGCTAAAGTCTCTCTAACAAAATCACTTTATAAGGTGTGCGTTATTTTTTTTAAGAAGGGAACGTGCAAAAAGTTTTGATTTTTGAATTCATTTCACTTTTATAAAGTGAAATAATACACATTATTTCACTTTTTTGAGTTACATCATAAATTGAGTTTTTTATATAAAGTGATATCAAGCCTTTGGAGAGATAAGGAGTATTTGTAATTTTTTTGTGTAATGGAGTCATAAGTGATTTTGTGAATTCATAAGATGCATATTTTGTATTTGGAGAAATAAGTGAATTCTTTGTTAGAGAAAGTCATTGTTGTACTCCAAAGTAATTTTTTTACTTTGAGAGCGATTGAGTCAGTGTAGGTAGTTTTTGAAGACAATCTGCTTCCAAAGTTTTCAAGTGTGACATTTTCATTGAGAAGTTTCATGACAAAGTTGTGACATTGAAGAATGATGTACTCCAGTAATGAATAAAATCATAATTTTTGTGCTGCTTGTGTCCTAGATCTGCCTGAAATTGAATAAGGGGATCTTAGGTACACCGTGTTTAATGAATGCGTGTGCATGACTTGTGTTCAGATTATCAAAATGCTCTCTTTGTATTATGCTTAAACAATTATAAGCACATAAGCAAGTTTAAGTATAAGAACTCTTAATCAAGCTCCTGTAATCAAGCTTAAGTACACAAGCACAAAGCGTTACATCGTCAACTTGATAAGATGATCTTCCAAGCAAGCACATTTCACATCACGTAATCAAAGCAATCAAGTAAGGATGCTACTAAATCAAGCATTTCAAGCCAAGACGACATCAACATCATCAACAATTTTTGTATCACTTGCAGATACACATTTTTTAACTGAATTGTATGGGTGCATTCTCGGTTGTAACCGACACCCTAATTTGAATTTTTAAGGTGAATACATTAAGTCAAGTAAGTCTTCAACTGAGTCATCAAGATTGAAATTTTCATTTGTCTCTTGGGTGCATTTTTGACAGTGTTCGACACCATTCCTTTTTTAAGAATCAACACACTCAGTGAGTACATTCAATAAAACACAAAGTGTCAGTAATCAATCAAGCAAGTTCAAGCAATCCATTTAGAAAACAATCATCATCAAATGAATGTGAATTCTAGTATTCTGTTCTTCAAGTGAGCATCAAATCAAGCCAGTGTTTAACGCAAGTGCAATAAGCAATAAATCAAGGGAGCGTGTAATTCAAACAACAAAGAAAGCGAACATGTCATTCAAACAACCAAGCAAGTGAGCATGTGAAAAATCAAGTGCGAAATTCAAAGCATGACATCTACAACTAATGAGCCAGTGTGAAGTTGATTGAAGCATTCACAAAGTGTCAGTGAAGCATTCAAGCACAGTGATTGTCATCAAGTGAGCGTGAAATAAAGAGTTCAATCAACCAAGCTATAAAACTCTATCAAGTGTTTAAAGCATCAACAATAAGAAATAGTACAAGTGAGCCTGAATTCAAAGTGAGCAAGCTAACATGGAAACACACATTAAACTATCCCAAATTCTTAACAATTTGATTTTATCATCAGCTAGTGACATGGTGAACTTTAGCAAAACAACTCTTGCTGATTTTCAAGTGCATCTTCAACATGCACATGAAATGATTGATTTCCTTCAACTGGAGTTGCAACTACAAAGAACTGAGTCGCTAGAGAAGAGTGATGCTTCCAAGTCTTTGAACAATACAGCTGATGATTCCAAGTCATTGATCCAACCTACTTCAAGTGTCGAAGTGGTCCTTGATCCAGTTCAACTTTCTTCCAAACCAATCATCAAGCCATGGGAATAAATCCAAAGTAATAGAAATTGATGAGGCTTAGGATATGTCAACGATGGCGCCAAATTGCATATCCCAGATTATTCAAGGCCCATTAAGTTTTTCAGTGCAGGGTTTCTTGCAAAAATCACATCGGCTAGTTCTGAGAAAGTTGAAGACAACCAGAAATACACAAACTGAAGTTGCAAGCAAACCAAAATGCCTTCATTGTCAAAGAAGCGGTCATCTGGAAGATCAGTGTTTTGATCTCCATCCTTGTCCCCATTGTGGCATGTCAGATCATTCATCAACATAATGCAGTAAATAACAACAATCAACCAGATTAAAGATTAATTATTCATGGATTGATCTGTCAGGCCAGGGTAACTCCAGGCTTAATGAGCGAGAGAAAACTGAGATGTTATTCATTAGGTAATCTACATATATATATACAAATAAAACGGATCAGTTCATCTTCTGGATGACTGTCCGGTTCACCCATCCGTTTCGGATTAGGTGTCAACATTCCCC
>APFE030988615.1:217618-230402 GCA_000404065.3 Pinus taeda
GATTAATTGTAAAGATAACATGAATATGTGTTGAATAATTAATCATATAGCAAATGAGGAGAGTTACTTCATACCTTAGGATGATGAGGTCAAAAATGATATCAAGGGTTTCTATTTATAGGCTAAAAGGGTAATATCATAACAAAATATAAGGTCAAAAGTAGACAATACGGAGTCCTAACAAGCGTCAGGATGCCCTAGTTAGTTCTTTTGGTTTGAGTCCCACATTCATGCTTGGAATATGACATGGCATTGATTGGCTGAAGAGAGGTTTGTCTCAGCCAATCTATGGCCGGGTGGAACATGGTAGTCCCATATCATGTTGGATTTTGCATTCATTAATAAGAGGTTCTTTCCTTGGTATCTTATGTGTAATTGTACTAGTTTATATGTGGATTACGTGGCTAATGTATCCTTGATATTTTTGTTGTTATTATGTTGGTTATAAGAATGTATTATAACAATGATGATATATGGATCTCCTCACGTTTTGATTTGTAAATGGATGAACAATGTATCTATGACATAATAAATGATAATGCAACTAATGATATACGGGAACAATGCCTCATAATGAATCTCAGATCATTATGAGACCCCTATGCTCATATATGTTGTTTAAACCTGTAGATTACATATTTGTGATATGTTTGATGAAATTCCTGTCATGGCTAGTATGGACCGAGTCTAGTCCTTGTTGATGTTTTTGCAAATATATCTTTGTTTCGCTGTGAAATTTAGTTTATGAGCCTGTTATTGAGTTTTGGGTAGTGACCTGGGCTCCAGTCCTGAAAAAGTGGCACAAATCCCAGAGTCACAAGCACAGGACTGAGGATAAAATTCACCATATGCTCGCTTGCCCTTATTGTGGGAGAATTTGGAGCCTCTTGAATGCACCTTGGTCCATATCATGGGAGTGTCCAGGGGTTTGATTCACTAAAACTTCAGTAGATCTCAGGAGTTAGTTACTTGAGTGGTTGGGATGACTCCTGGGAGTTTTGTTGCTAATGTGGAAGGTCCGTGTGGTGTGTTTCTATTGATTCCACTTCCTTAAGGTGACTTAGGAGGTTGAATCCCATTATAATGACCTATCATCACATATTTACCCTGGTTGGCTGATTACTTGGGTAGATGTGGGATGAGGGTGTTACAATAGTTTTCAGTTCATTTTAATAGATATGTTGTGACAAATTGTTTACTGGAATATCCACAATAGTTTATAAATCATTTTCAATTGATGAAATTGTTGCTTGAGTGAAAAAATAGATTCAACAACCTTGTATACCCTCAATGCAACTGTATTATTTAATGTTAAAATTTGATATCTATTATTTAACAAACCAAACTATTTCTTACTGAATTTCAAGCCAATAATGTCTATTTCCCTTCCTATTATTTTAAGTGGTTGAAAAAGTGTCAATTAGTAGCACATTTATATTATGACATTATCCTATAACAATGGTGATGATGCTTACCATACCTAAGATCATTAATAATAATAAAGTCAAATTTAAAGGTCATGACTTAGTTGGAGAACAAATTGATGTATGCGACTCCTTTGTTTGTAGGACAAACACCCCCCTCTACACATCAATTTCACTACTTAGTTTATGGAAGTGTACATACCCTGCTCCTTATTAGATTTGGACCCAAGTCTTCTAAGAAGCACACATTCTCAATTATTAGGCCCACTAAGGTTGTGAAGGCAAGATCTATTGGATAAATGAAGGGAAACAAGTAAATATTCTTCATGAAATCATTTTTATATTTTGAACATAGTAGAAATGAAAGTACCAAGGTGATTGTGGTATCATAAGTAATTCCATCCCAACGATTTTATTAAAATTGGGTAAAGTTATATATTTCATTATTAAGAGTATGGGAATTTAAAAAGGAAATGATGTTAGTTATCAATTTCTTTTGTCTCACAAATTTTACAAAATCATTCACCCTAACGTGTTTAGGTGGCTAATTTAACAACCAATTTCATTAGAAAAATCACGAGAATTGGTCCTAAGATTGGTAATGCTCATTTTGTTCTTTAAATTCATAATACTGGAAACTTAATCTTAAACACACATTTGCCAATTATGAGTGCCATGGATGCTAGATAAAAGGAGGTTGTCGTATTCTTGGCACTCAATGTGGCCTCACACAAGGTGAAATGTTGTTATGCATACTCGTATTCACTTGGGTAGTGCCCCTCTATTAACCAAATAGTTCCATGCAATTCTTCCAAACCATAAAATTCCATGGTGAACCCATGTAAAAGGTTTGTTTAAGATATACCAGATACCACCTTTCTCCTGCACATTTTTCATGGAGGGAATTTATCCCATAGAGGAGGACTTTAGCATGCTTTCTCTAAAAGGGAGAGGCCATAAATAAGCAAAGTATAATATCTTGAGAAACAAATGATGCTAATTGGCCACTATATATAAATAACCACTATGCCAAAAAGGACCTTCCTTTTGTCCCCTTTCAGGGTGGGAAATGGTCATTGATTTGATCTCAATAGTTGGCTCTTTTCCATTCTTCTCATTCCCACCTAGATTATGATTATACAATAGTTTTAATATTTCAATTTTAAATTAATAATGATTTTATTTTCTTTCCATGGCTTATCTAAATTTTATCCAAATATGAAAATTTAATATTTTCAATATTACTAATTTGTCATCTTCTTTTAACTCGGGATTTAAATATCTAGTCCATTGTCTCAAAGGATATGGTGCGTAGTGCTCGTACTATAAGTAATAATGAGACTATCTTTGCTCAACTTGAAAATTTTATATTTATAGTTTAAATATTTAATCATAACTTTAGATGTAGCCGCAAAGGATAACTCATTAAGTTGGTGCCATTGTTCTTAAGACATTTTCAGTTATTTGACGTACTATACATATCCATGCTTTGATTGAAAATGGCTTAGGCACATTAAGTTTCAGTTGCCCGTTAATGTTGAGTACCATCTTTGAAATGTGGGGAAGTGATAAAAAATTTCTTAGAGATTTATTTCGAGGGAAAGACAAAATCATAACATTAATATCTATAGAAGTACCATTAATATTAGTATTGCATTTAATTTTGAAATTATAAAGTATGAAATATTTTTAATTGGATTGGATAAATTTAATTGGGCTTAATGTATAATTCCGTACTACAAAAGAGAAAGGGCATCTAAAGAAGACATTTTGAATAATATCCTCCTCATCTTTGTACAACACACATTTTGATGGTCCTTGAATTTTCCTTTTCTTTAAATTTTCTGCCGTCCTAATATTCCCATGAACTAATTTCCAACAAAATGTATTGACTTTAGGCAAACCATCCTTCATCCATATCTTCCCACATATACTAGATGAGGGAAAGTGGTGAATATGTGATATTAATGTTTCATATCCTTCCTTCACTATGTAATAAGGTTTCTTTCCCCTTGTCCATATTCTATGATCATTTCTACTAGCTTTCACAAACACACTTCCTTTAAGAGCTTCCGTTAGAGCCTTCCACTAAGAAGAGAGATGAACTGACATGTTAGGACATTGCCACACAATCCAGGATCCTCCTTGATCCCATTCACAGATTTCAACTAACCTTTGTTTTCCATTCTCCTCCAACCATATTGCCAATTCACGACAATCAATTTCGTCGCAAATATAAGAGGAAGATGGAATCTGATCCTTCCATAATTCTATGCACCTTCCATTACCCAATTGGAATCCCAGATGTTGCATTACCATTGGAAATGCAACTTTACATAACTTCCAAATTTTTGAGCCACTAGTCTCCCACGATTCCACCTCCGGTCTGAGAAGTCTGCTTTTATGAAAATATTTCCTCAAAAACGCAAGCTTCCACCACTATTTGGATTTAGAAAGAAGTCTCCACACTAGCTTTGCTCCTAATGCCAAGTTCATATATTCTGGGTCTTTGATCACCAACCCTCCAAATTTCTTTAGGAGTCTCACTATATTCTAGTTCATTAAATAGAAACGTTTCTCATTCCCTTTCCCTCCTTGCGATAACAATTTTCGAATCATACTGCTTATTTTATGAGAAATCCCTTTTGGGGCTAGCAGACTAGATCTGACATACACCAAAAGAGAGGATAAGAATATTTGATAAGAACTGTCTTTCCTGCCACATTCAACCATTTTTCACCCCACAAGAAGATTATTTTCGTGATTTTTTGAATGACAGGTTCCCAATTTTCAGCTGATGTCGGTCCCAGTGATATTGGTATACACAAATATGAAAATTAATTCTAGTTTCTAGCTACTAGAAACCTCAATCTCTGAGAGATGTCCTATAGAATTGTGTCTAAATAATTCCATCCATACAACTAGCTCTTTCTCTTGTTGACTAGCCCTCCCTATAAGAATAAGTACATGTCCATGATCTTTTTAAACCTTAATGCTATAAATTTTGAGGCTCCTCCAAGCAAGAACGCACCATCCGCAAATTGCGAATAATTAATTTCTTCAACATTTCTTACTATGCTCGACCTGGGAAGACTCCTTCTGATCTAACCACTTCTAAATTTCTGCTAAGAATTTTTGCCATTATAATGTATAGAAGAGGGGAAAGAGGGAAACCTTGCCTCAATCCTCACAATACAACAAAGAAGGGGGTGGGTCTCTCATTGACAAGCAAAGCTATCCAAGGGGTACTTATGCATGCTTGAATCTATTGGATAAATTCTTAACAAATCACAATTTTTCTAGAGCGAGAAAAAGAAAGAAATGTTTTACTTTGTCGAAGACATTAGCCATATCTAGCTTAATTACCATCCTTCTCCCTCTGCCTCTTTGCTTGAATGACTTGCCTCTTACACTAAAACAATATTGGCCAAAATGTTCCTATGTTGCATGAAACCTCTTTGGTTCTCAGCGATGAAAGAAAAAGATAATTTCTTTAACTAATTTATATACAAACATATTATTATAATAATAAGACATATACTATTTTCAAATTTATAATTTAAAATAAATAAATTTGTTATATAAAACAATTTTAATTTTTTTAAATAATTCTATTATAATATATTATAATTTTATATTTAAAATATATTTAACTTTAAAAAAATCAATATAATAATGCTTTTAACCTTCATTTTCAATTCAAAATAACATTTTCCCATATATTTCCAAACCAACATGTAATCTACATTTCAAAACCCATTCAAATTGAACTATATATTTGTAATAATTATTCACAGTGATAAAATTAATATCAAATTGATTTGGTACAATCAAGAAGGAAGAATTTATCTTATTAAGCATAAGGAAATGACCCAGAGACCTAATAGTTTTTGGTTAAGGAAAATCTCGTTTTCTTATAAATCACCAATATGGAGTTGTCTATAATGCGACTTTTTGGAGATTCCGGTGACGGAATCGGCACAGGAAATTGAGCTTAAATCTTGATTAGCTGCAGTTAAAATGGTTTTTTAACTGCATATTTGGATTCAGCACCTGAAAAACCCCTGGGACACTTTGATTGTGAATTGATTATAAATAATAATCAATGATAATAGTTTACATTATTTATTTTTTTAAATGAATTGGTATAGAGATTTCTTACTTTTTAAAAATATAATTAAAAACAATGACATAAACTAACCACATGAGACATAATTAAAAAATATATATATCACATTTACTTGAAAATTGAAATTAGATTTAATACTTTTCATGATTTGCTAGAAACCTAAATAATTTCTTTTAATAATTCATATCGATCTATAAATTTACAAATAAATAAAAATATTTTATTCAAAATTTTGTATTTTGTAATAATTGATATGTCACTGATATTTTAATTTCAATTTTATAAATTTTTGTTTTAGATAATTTAATTGACTTGGAAAATTAATATAAAGTTAAAAAACCACAATTCACAAACATTTAAATCATTAAAATCAAATCCAAATTATATTTATAGCTAAATTTTTGTACCTATAAAATTTAAACCAATAACCTTCTGCAAAAATACCTTAATATCTTTTATTTATTCTATATAAATCTAAATTTCATAAATACTTTATAAAATACCCTAACATCTTTTATTTATTCTATATAAATCTAAATTTTATTAGTATTTCGTATTTCGTTAAATTTATTACTTAAGTAAACTTTTGAATTAAAAATATTTTGAATTAAGTATCTCTCAAATAATTATTTTTCCCTTTCTGAAAAGTTGTTGCGTTCATGTGAACCTTTCATTATCTTCTTTAACCAACTTTAGTCGATTTTTTCAGTGACATCTTAATCATTTCACTATCATGATTAACGAATATTATCTTTTTCTTAATATTTTATAAAGTCAACGAGTATCCTTTCTTTATTCAAATTCTTCTTTCCTTTATTCAAATATCTCCTCTTTTTTATTAGGATTTATTTCTCCCTCAAGTTCAAGTTCTAACTACCTTTCGAATTGACTTCTCATGTGCTTCTCATGTTGTGTTATTGAAATGATGTGAATGTAGGATTTTATGAGTATTTCTAGTGCATTGCATACACCCATTGTTGTGATAGTGGTTATTAATTGCTATTTGTGTTTAGTTAGTTTCACATTAATATTAACATTTTACTTGTTTATTATTTATATTACCTATAAAATAATACTTAGGATAATAGTCTAATAGTTATTAGTGGTTGCAAGTGTCCATATTAGTTATTTACAATGTTACACATTAGTTATTACAATAGTATATATTTGTGTTTGATTCACATTTGTATTTACATTAATGTTTATTAGTAGTGGTTGTATATTTCTCTGTTTGATTCACATTTGTATTTATATTAATGATTATTAGTATTCAATACTAATTAATAACAATTTTTCGTAATGTGATGGAGGTTATTATAATTTTTTTTGTTTGTAAAATTTAGTATATTTTAGATTAAAATTATCACACTAAATTCTGATTATGTTAATTGGAGAAAAATGAAATCATTCACTAGTTATTTTTTAATACGATGCGAAGAAGTTTATTGTCCCCTTAGAACAATAAGGTCTAAAACGCTTATATAAGGAAATTGATTAAATATCCCTCAATGTGATTTTTATATTATATGGTGTAAATGAAATTTATGGTTTTTAATATAGAAGTTATGAAAAGTAGTTATAAAGTTATTCTTTATAATAATAATAATAATAATAATAATAATAATCTATTTTTAAGGTCATTGGTAAGCTAAACATAAAATTGGTGTATGAGATCCCTTTGTTTGTGAGACAAGAGACCTCACTATGTAATGATTTGATTGCTCAAGTCTATAGAGGTGTACATAATATACTCCTCTATGGATTTGAGCGTATTACCCTCATAGGATGAAACACATGTCATTAAAGATAGAGTAAGATAAAAGGAAATGATGCTCATCTTCAACATCCTTTGTAACATAAATTTTATAAATGGTCATGAACATTGATCCTAAGATTGGTACAAGAGTATACAAAGCGTAATGCATACACTAGTACATGCGATAGAAATTATTGATGGCTACTTGTGCTCACTTTAGATGTACACCAATACTTGCGATAATAGTTATTGGTGTCTATGTGCCCCCATGTTACTTATCTATCACTGCATGTGCTCATGTTCATTTTATAACAGTACTTTCATTGGAAATTATCAATGGTTGGGTCTGCCCATGTCAGTTATTGGCAACTATATGTTCTCATAATAATTCTACACCAATACTTATGATAAAAGTCATTCAATACATTTCTTTTTGTTCAATACAATATATTATAGGGCAAATTTATCTCACCAAATCATCGCTATGCCTCATTGGAAAAAAACCAAATTGTTAAACAACTATTAATCTTCTATCCATTTTTATTAGTCCCTTCCTTTAGCAGGACTTTAGCGATCGATTGATTGTTGACCCTGCATTAATTCATATTTTGACCGATTTTTTTTTTCCGCCTATACGTATTTTAACCAAAGTTTAATGCTGACAATATCATTCACTGAAATTTTATCCAAAGTTTTTTTTTGAAAAATATTCTACCTCTTATTGCGGCCTTCACGTGGCCTGATACGAAAATATTGTGGTAACTTATCAATTTAAACTAAGTTTTATGTTCGCAAGTTCATTCATTAAAATTTTAACCAAAGTATTTCGAGGGAAAATATTCAACCTCTTATTGTAAGCTTCACGTGCAAGAAGGTTCGCCCAACGTTATTTTAAAGTCCTATGTTATTTTAACCAAAGTTCGGTTGTGGCAAAGTCTTTTATCATGCAAATCTTTTTCCATATCCAAACAGTTTTATCGTGCAAAGTTTTTTCTATATCCAAAACGTTTTTAGAAGGGCATACATCCTTTCTATATCCAAAACGTTTTTAGAAGGGCATACATCCAAAGTTACTGCAGCGAATGTCCTTCCAAGGTCCTTTCCACATGTCTTCCAAGGACCTTTCCACATGTCCTTTTGCATGCATGCAACATTAGTATTGTAAGCTCTAGTATTGTAAATGACACCATCCTTAGTCGGTGCATAGCCGAGAGAGCAGTGCGCTGATTTTCACCTTTCAAGATATTGTTGCTCGAACTTTGGCTTTGACAGCCAGCAAAGGAGACATTGTTGCTGCAACTTGAGGCTTTGAGAGCCAGCAAAGGAGAGGTGCAACAATTGGCCTCAAGTTTCTCCATCAATTTCATAAAGTTTATTGTAAACTTATTAAATCTCGCTTCCTTATTTCCTACAGTCTGTGTAGCTTTCTCGTTTTCAGGTCTAGTTTCCCTTCTTGCATGCCGGTCTTTCTCACCGGGCTTGCATTCTGTGTTGCTTTCTCGTTTTCAGGTCTGGCTTCCCTTTTTGCATGCAAGCCTTTCTCACTCTACCTGTGGTTGGTATTGTTAATTAACTTGAACATCAAGTGCCTCGATCTTGAGATGCTTACTCCACGCATAGTTACCTGCAACCAAGGATGGAGAAAACTCACGCATAGTTACCCGCAACCAAGGATGGAGAAAACTCATTCTTTGTTTGTTTGTTGTCTATTGGCTTGCCTTCTGCGATGCGTATGGCTCTCCTTTCTTCATGCGAGTCTGAGTTAACCGTTATCTTTGGTAGAGTCTATTAACTCCTCGTAAGACTATCATGGTAACCGAAGGTTTGCTGTTCGATTCTCAGGTCTGCGATTATGATTTTCCCTTGCATCTGGCTGTTGTTTCAGAGGTCTCCATTATCGAACCAGGTAAAGATTCCCTTTTGCTCTATCTTTCAATAATGATGGCCACTTTCTTATTCCAGTTTATTTGCTTTGCAACTTAAGTTTCTGTTGGTGCCTTGTAGACTTCTGAGGCTCGAAGACTGGAGGGGTACCTAGCTTAGTTCTTCCTATCAGTAGTACAATCCTTGATGCCTTTACCGTTTGGGTATGCACAGGAGGAACAAGTTTTATGGAAGTTGTGATGTTCTCTATGAGATACATTTTGGACAATTCTGTGTTAATTTTCGTTAAATTCGAATATATATTCAAATGTATATTTTAATGGAAGTCCTTTCTGGCTAAGCACCGTTTATTTTTATCGTCTGAAAACTCTGGACCTACTTTTCCTTTTTGGTAAGGAGCTACGACATCTTGAGTTTACTCATCATTTTAAGGGGAACTTCAAAACCCTAGCAAATTTTGTCGTTTTCATTAAATATAGAGATGTATTTTCCAGGTCAATCTATCTTTCTTTAAATCGTGCATTACTGGTATTGAATTTCTCTTTTGCATTGGTTGGTTAATGAATTATGAGCCCTATATATGGAGTCACTGTATATTATTTATGCCAGTACCCTTGTTTGATTAGATTGCATTAGAAACAATTTTTAACTGGTCATTGAATTCCATAACATGGACTCAACTAGATCATCTTCTTAGCTAGCTGTTTATTGTTTGTTTAAATTGGTGTTTTCGTTCTTGCTTATTTCATGTTAAATTTACAGCTTCTAGGCTTGGATCTCTAGTGGGTTATGTCGAGAGGATTCCCACTCGTTCCCCTTTGCTAGTTTAGGAATTTTTTCACTATTTTCTAGGAAGTGTTATTCACTTTTCCGACAGCATTTGTATCCTTTTTCTTTCACTTTCCTGAGGTTTTTAGGATTTAGCATTTGCAATTATTCTATCCCTTTGTTTTTCTTCTTTTGTTTAGGAATTAACTCATTAATAGCTAAGGTTTTTAGCTAGCTTAACTAGTAGCATCATGCACATATATATACTGATATTGTAAGTAATATTAATAGAAATAAACCAAGCATGCAATTATACCATTCAACAATAAATAAACTCAGTGACTAATAATCGAGTTTCAGATTATACTTAGCTGGCTTGCTGAACTGAAAAAAAACCTTTTATCTCAACTTGCCTCCAAACCTTGAGACTTGAGCTACAACACTTCTGTCTCCCCCAGAGCTACTCTTTTTCTAGGTTTTCTTTTTCATGAATTTCGATCTTGAAGTGTAGTATTTATCTGGTCATGACTAGACTTATCTACAGCTTTCTTTTTCATGAATTTCGATCTTGAAGTGTAGTATTTATCTGGTCATGACTAGACTTATCTACAGCTTTTCCTGTGTGTCCTTACAATGCAGTTCTTTCTTCCATTCCATTAGATAATCTTCAAGAATCACTAATTTATTATTGCTAAAGAATAAATAGCAGACCAGAAAGAAGCCAAACAGTTGATGGCCATTGTCACATTCTATTTACTGAGGGGATGGTACAAGTGGCTTAATTGAAAGGCATGTTCTCTAGCCTCAACGATATTTCTTTATTTATTTTTATGTTTTTTACTTTTCAGAAACAAGGTGGGTTCTGTATTTCTGCATGTTATATTTTTATACTTTATGGGCCTAAAGGCAAAAGTATTCAATTATTCAATGAAGGTCTAGTAAATTAACACTCATGCTCTGTATTAATTTTTTTTTTCTAAGTTGATTTCCTGCCAATTGAGTAGACCCAGTATATAATGGCTCGGTTTAAAGCTTTTAATTAGCCATACCATCTATTGGTTTTCTTTCCAAAGCCATGGTTATGTAGTCATTTTGGATAAACTGATAAAACAAAATGAGTGAAATACCATTTTTCACAGAATGAATGGCACCGACTCCCTCGCGATGGCAATGCTCCTTGCAAAACCATTTCTATATAAGTAGAAAGAACTACATTTTTAATATGCCCGATTAATCTCACTAAATAATCATATTGAGAATAAACAGACCTAGGTAAAGTAATTCTATAGTGAGTATAAGAAAAATACTTTATTAATGAAGAAATTGAATTTGGTCACTGGCAGTGAAAACTGAAGAGCATCGAGAGGTGAGTATCCACAGAGAGATGGATTTCACCACCAAATACATTGGTAACTCTATTTCACTATTATCACAAATGAAGAAAAGTAAATTAAGCGAGAATTTCATCGTTTATCCTTTCAAATGATTTTCAGGGATGAGAGCCTGCAAACAATTTTTTTGTTCTACAAAGAAAAGCCCAGTTCAGGAATAATGTATCAGGCATGTTATTCATGTTATTGCATTTCAGAAGAATATAGACATTTAGTTGCCACATGAAAGTGGAATAGTTGATCACTCATGCATTTAGAGCTCCTTTTTTCATAGATAAACAAATCCTTTGTTTTTTCGTTGGAAGACAAAGTGCTCGACATGTGTTCAGGCAAATGCAGGAGTAAGTTGTCTGTTCATATTGGCCCATCCCCATAATGGGAATATATATACTTTGTGTATATAATCATTACAGAAAACCCACCCATGGACTTGCGGCTTAGCTGTTCCTGCTAATAATAAAGGTTAATAGACTCATTTACACAACATGCTCAGATATAGTAAATGAATATAAATTGCAAAATCTGTGAAGCAATTGTTGCGTGCCTGAATGTACCGTACAAATTATTCCACTACCTTAATGATCAGTGGAAAGCCAGGCCCAACAATGCATATAAATCATTCACAACAGAACTGTTTGGTCCTGGTCAAATGATAAATCGTTAATCTTTTCCGCATGTCATATTTTTGTTTTTTGCACCAACGTTTCTTTAAGTTACCCGAGGGTTCTCTTCGTACATATGTGGAGTGACCTACCTACACAATCGTTGATCACTTTACCGTTGGATCTTTGAGTTGCTTCTAATATATCGTGTGTTATCTATCCATTAATGGGTAGGGTAGCATCCATAATCATTAACCACTTTACCGTTGGATCTTTGAAACGGATCTTTGGGTTGTTTCTAATATATAGTGTGATATCTATCTATTAACGTTCTATATAGTGTGATATCTATCTATTAATGCGCAGGGTAGTATATCTATTAATGCACAGGGTAGTATATGTCTATTAATGGCATTTATTGGCTTTATTTCCAATGTATAAAGCGACTTCAATTGCAATTTTTACCTGCTGTATTGCTACTTGGACCGCTTTTAGCCATGGTTGCTCTTATCAGGCATATTGACTGGATTTTAAGGGGAACTTGGATTTCTTCAACATGATTTATGGCAGCTGAGCGCTCTAGTTGTTGGGGGTGATTTACACATAGGTTGACTGATTTATACCCTAGCACTGTGGTTGGAGGTTCCTTTGTTGACAAACACATCAAGCAATTATAAAATGCAAACAAAAAATAAAAGATAAAAAATTCATTATATGGAAAGACTTATGGAAAGACAGGAGGGATAACTAAGAACCAAATATTTAGCCTCGATGAACTACAACTGACCATAAAATTATTACAATTGTATTATGAATTTCAAAGAAATGCA
>APFE030988615.1:231036-256922 GCA_000404065.3 Pinus taeda
AAAATGCAGAGAGAAAATATATATATATATCATTCCAACTTGAAATATTTACGCAGTATTAAACGGGGCGAGAAGCCCAATAACCTCTTTATTAAAGAGATCCCATCCCAAATCACTTACTTAAAAGTTTGCACATACCTTACTCATAGAGTACCATCAATATGTTTGCAGTAATATAACACTTAGTGTTTTGATATATCCCAGTTATCTTTGTTTGATTTGTGTAGAGAAATACATTCATTATGCCTAACTTTGTTTGACTTGTGTAGAGAAATACTTTCATTATGCGTTGAATCTGCAAGGCCAACTAAGATAACAACCATAATTCCTGCTCTTTTGGACCTGCCGTAGATTTGTATTTTTCAATAAACATACTTCTCCAAGAAGTGGCCTCGTCGAAGACTCGATACAATCCAGCTGACCATGTCTCCAAGCACCATATCAATCCAAAATTTTGGCTCCTCACAACTATGAACCAAGAAAGCTAACTAGCTTTTGAACTCAAAATTTTACTCCACTCCTAAAGAGCATCTGATGTAGTTTAGCTTAAAGTTGAAATATTTATCTCTGCAGCTAAGTTGAACTTATGTTCGAACATATGAAATATACGCATGAAATGTTGGTCACTATAGGTCAAGCCATTCACAAGAGAGTATTCAACCTTCAGGGACAGGTAATGGCAGGATAGAACTCTGCAACTTAGCATTGATAAAAGGGTTTTCGGGACTCTCCATAAGAAGAGGAAGAAATCCCTGCACTCTTGATATATGATTTGTCAGATCTCAACATAGGTGGAATCAGAATCCGACCTGATCGTGCTCTTCACTTCAGCATTATATGAAGAAACTTTATTCTGCAATTGAAAATAAATCATCATATGAGGGTCTTTTCTTTGGAGCGTTGGACGAGCGTATTTTATCCTTGGCAGACTGTGCAGAGCCATCTGATATCTGCATAATATTTCCAGATGCTTTCCATGCAATAGAACCAGCAGAAGGCCTACAACCATAGAACGCTCTCTGTACTGGTCCTGCTAATTGAAGGACCTATCTGGGAAGATGGCAATGGCTTGCCAATATCATAAACAATTCAAAAACCAGAAATTCAATTATAATTGCAATTTTGTATTGTTGTTGTGGCAGACCCCGGCAGGGACTACCGCCACGGCAGTTGTATTGTTGTTGTGGCAGACCCCGGCAGGGACTACCGCCACGGCAGTGGCTCCCTTGTTTTCATATAGTGATGATATTGTTTACCATCCCCTAAAACCAATCAGCTCTATCAAACATATAAAACAGAATTGATTAAATATTCCTTATATGCAATTTTTATATTTAAACATGATGATTTTGAAAGTACCAAACTGTTTATGGTTTTTATAAGGAAAGTATGAAATTGAGTAAAGTTATGTTTTGTATTTTTAAAGTCAAGTTAAAAGGAAAGACACTCATCCTCAACCTTCTTTGTTTTAAAAGGTGCACAATTTTTCTCATTTCCAACGTGAGTTTCAATAATTATATTGACATATTTTACTACAGAGGCAATGAGAACTAGATTTAATTTTGGCAATATTCACATTGTTGTTTAAGTTCACAATGTTGGTAAAATCATCATGATGTGTCGTAGTAGGATTTATATAAAATTTCCTCATAGTAATAGGGCTTAGGTTTAAATTGTAGAGTGATATAAAAGTTTATATGGTTAATATTAATAATTTGCTTGTATTTGTTCATGTTATAGTACTTAGGTTTACATTCATAATCTATATTTAACCTCTTTTAAAGTCATAGTGGTTATTAGTCATATTACTAGCTATAGTAAAGACATTATATTATATTTGGTTAACTAATTTGTGTTTGTAATTTAAATATTTAATTATGGTCTAGAGTTAATTAAATTTAATGAAGAAATTGGGGTAAGTTAATTTTACAGTAAATTGATCTTTTTTCCAATTATAAATTTGATAAAAATCTATTAAAAATTTTAGAGATGAAACGAGTTCTACCATAATCCATGATTGGTGCAAGGTGGAATAATGACCTTAGGGTTTTTTTATTATTCTAAATTTGACTTAAACCATAAAAAGCTCAATCACAATTATAGATGGATAAGAATTCTTATTGTTGGATTTTGACCACTATAGGAAACTTTTCTAAAGAGGACCAAGCATTCTATGTTTATGACCTTTCTCAGTTTTCCATCACCAGGGTCTTACTAGGAAATCTTTGCCAAAATTGTAATATAATTTTTCATCAATCTCAATGCTTTTAGAGTGTAAAAATTAAAGGAATAAACTTGCAAGAGCATTTTTATTGGTAGGCATAGTATGGAGAATTGGGGTTTGAAACCTTCCAAGGCCATTTTGAGGCCTTAAATGACATTGTTTTGTGGTAGAACTTTTCCATTTCAACTTTAGTCCATATGACACCAATTCATGCTCAAATACCGTTATAATGGTGTAAGAATCACACCAATTAAAGTTTAGATGCAAAATTTATGCCTTCCAGAATTTCAGTTGTCATGATTAACCATCATAATTAGAAATGACCCTACATCAACCCCTATTAATGACGGAAAAGGGGCTAACCGTGTGGGCATTATGAAGAAGAATTAAAAGGTTCAAAGTTGTAGCTCTAGTTAAGAGTTGAAGGAGCCAAAATTAACCCCTAGTTGGCTATCAAGTTTTGTTATAATTGATCCACTAGGATGAAAGGGGATTCCATTCCATTTACTTGCATTTTATTCCATAGTAGAGTAGAGTCCCTAAGTATGACTTCAGAGAGAGAATAACATAGTGGGTTTGTGTTATGTAGCATCCCACAGGCCATAGGTATGAGGAAACTACATAGAGAGTGCCTTCTCCTTTTTACTTGCATCATTTCCATTCTAAACAAAAGAGAGTAGAGCAACCTCACCTTCCAGTAACGTTTTCTCCCCTAAGGGTTTCCTAGAGAACATATCGGTGTTGATTATGTTTTGTGAGTGTGTATTTACCTATTCTCTATTTTCATCATATTAAACAACAAAATAATAATAATAAATTTGGACTCTAAAGTAATTAACACTTCACAGTGATTGGAAAATGTATAGTGGTAGCTTATTAATCTTATTTTCCTTAACCTTAATATTTTCTTGTGAACTTATTAGCTTTCTTGTTTTCTTTTAGTTAAATCTTTCATCAAACAAGTATCAAGAACATAAACTACAACAATAGAGGACACAAATATTAGGCTCTCAAATAGGGAAAAACTCTCCAAAGGGAAAACCCGAAAAATCTTCTCTTATTAGAATTTACTTCAAATGAGATACAAAGACCCAAAATCTAGACCAGTTCTTCTCATAGTACCAAGTCATCCCTTCCTCAAATCCTTCCTCGATTCTGCACCAAACTTCTATGAATTGCAACTTCAACCTGTTAGCTTCGATACTGAAACTCAACCTACAACTTCAACCTTGCAATTTCAGCCTTGCAGCTTTCTCAGAAACCCTAATCGAACCTCCTCCCGAGACCTTCCTAGAGAAAAACAACTCTTTCCAAGATCAACGAGGTTTAGACAGGGTATTCTCTCTTCCAACTACAAGTTACTACACTTCATCCTCCTGCAACTTGGACCTACAACTTTAGCCTCTTCTTGTAGCCCATAAACCCTATACTTTCACACATGTGAGAGAGATAGAGCCCCAAAAAAAATAGATTTATTCCTTCTAAAATCTCCTTGACTTTCACTCTTCTTCTTGTTTCCTAGCTACAGATCGAACTCTTTCTTGTGATATCAAACTTGTGAGTGAGTGTGTCTCATTTGAGGTTGAATTTCTCCTTTATATAACCTTTTCAAGGGGTTGAATTCCCTTATTTAGGCCAACTTGATGTTCCTAGGGCCGACTGGTACTTTGGAGCTTCCAAGACTTTCTAGACCCCAAAAAAATTCCTTTTACAAATAATTGTTTTGCTCGAAAGGGTCTTATAATAATGATGTTGACTCCTTTGACTCAAGGAAATAAATCGTAAGACCTAACAAACCATAGAAGCACAAAGAACATGCTTTTGCATAAAATACCATCAATAATGAGCATGAAACTCATGCTTTAATAATAATAAATATTCCTTTTTTTCTTGTTTGTTACATAGGATACATATTGAAATGAGTACAACAATAATTATGAATACTGAAACTAGTTACATTTCTCAACACTCCCTCTTAACTAGGGAGGTATTCATAATTGTACAACCAATACAACATCATATCCCAAATTGAAGGGTTCTCACAAGAAGAGTCAGATTGATAATCTATACTATAAGCATAATTAATATGATCAACACTATCTCTGAGGCCTAACTAGACAAGCTCTTCTTTAATCAAGATCATTATGCTGGGAGGCTTTACGTGTGATATCTCACTACCTCTACAAGGTACATACCTATTGTACTACGAAATGACTCCCCCATTTATAAATGACAATAGCCAGGCTTAGAAGTATAAATGGGGACCCTTTTAAATTTTTATTCTTAGGATAATAAAGCCCTAACTCTAAGAAAATTCCTAGCAAAACCTTGCAAAACTAACTAAGGATGAAATCCATATCGCAAACCACATTTCGCAACTTTTCCGCATGACCATGTTAAAAGTCATTACAAAAGTGCGATATGCGATAAGGCCTCCCGCTGCAATAGCATCACCTGGTCATTTCGAAAATCGCATTTCGCACTTCGCATGGTTCACAAAAACTTTACCATGCCATTAGAACAACCACAAAAGATTTGTGAAATGCGATATTGCGATCTCGCAATCGCATTTCGATTAAAATATCCGGTAACGCTATACTGTATCCTTTCTAAGACCGCGATGCGCGATTAAATTTGGAAAAATATGTGGAATAATTACATTTTAAATGTAAAACAAACGAGTTGATAGGTTATTAAATATTTAGCGGCCCGAGGAAGGATAATAATTTTCTTGGTTATGGGTAGTTACAATTGAGTATCTCATTAAAACCTTTCTCACGATCCAAAGTCATTTCACAGAAGTTTGCAATCTTAATTTATAGATATCTTCTGCGCTGATATATCTTGTCTATCTCAAGAAAGCGACAAAAGACATTTCCCTTAGAAAGGTGATGCAGAAACAAAGCAAACAGACCATTGTTGAAGCTGAGTTTACAGAGATGGCTCCTATCTTTGCTGATACAATTTGTGACGTTATCAAAGGTGCAACAACTTGGGAAGTAATCTACAATAGGCTGGAGGATGAGCATCCTAAAATCATTGTTACGAGAGCAACAACTGATTCCAAAAGGCCTTCAGAACTCCAATGTAAAGATGCTTCATGTTCATTCCTTCATAGGATAGGAACAAGGGCTAAAATCCTCCCTTATACAGATATGATCAGGTGGGTGATTGAAAACCTTATAATCGAAGATAGGTAGTTCAAGAATGCAAAGATGGAGCTCATTGGGTCATTTAGAGCAGAGGATCTGAAGAAAATGTACCACATACCTGATCCCCAAGATATCTACCACGGTACATTTGTGGCTAACTCCGCAAAGAAGAATTCATACCCCTTCAAGCTAATTCAAGGTTGAGGGTGTTCGACAACAAATTCAATTATGAAAAATCGGGTATGTATGCTATGGATTCTTTGGTGAACCCCTAAAACTATGCAACAGCCATGTTATGTAGATTGTATGGGCTACCTAATAATACTAAGTTTTCAATTAAATGGATTCCTCTTATTGATTCCTGTGTTAATTCCCATATCATAAATTTGCATTCCATCCTATTCGACAACTTAGCCACCACCATTACCGAATATTGACAGAAGAAAGCCTCCTTCTCAGATAACCTTCCTCCCTTTTGTTTTTGTGCTTATATTATGGATGTTATCTGTTTTTGCACAACATTTCCAACCATGGGTTGGAAATGCACCTTACAAGATCCTTACCCAATCCATCTCAGTCATAAACAAATATGGGAGTCACATTACATACCCCACTTCTATAAGATATTCCATGCTGTTGTGTTCCCCCTACATCAAATGATTTTCAATAAAAAATCCCCTAGGTTCTCCCAAGAAGCTACAACAGAATTTCTTACTGTTGCAAATATTTTATTGAAGAATGGTTCACCTATATTAGGGTTTTTGGTAGCACGGCTAATCCACATGTCCTTCCTTTATATGTTTTTGATAAGTTATTAGTGAGAGAGATTGCCTACCAAACTGTGGGAAGGGACTTGACTAAAGTTCTAAAGGATGGCAAGAAGTCATTATGGCCCATTTTCCGTGTCAAATGCGGTTCTTTTGCTTTAGCCAATTTTGTTCATGCCACTAAGGAATCAGCACATATGGAAGCCCTCAGGCTTCATACATTGCCTAAGAGGCAATTTGATCCAAATAAAGTGGCATACAATGTCACTACTGGAGTTAAGCTCAAGCAATCATGATGATAATTATTTTGAGGATTTGTTACAGTCAGCCGTATCCTTCGAACAAGCGTTCGAATGGGCAAAAGAAAATCTGAAACCTAAATATTTTCAAAGATTTCAGGAATTCAAAGAGGAGAGGCTTCAGGTGATCCCAATGCATCTATTGAAACCTGAGGATAAGACTACTCCAAGTGTCACTATTAATAGTGGATGCCCTAGCTCTCAAATAGACTCTCAGGTAAATGCTGAGAAGACACCAGACATAGGGAAGTCCCAAGATGCTGACAACACAGTCGAGTCCAGCAAAAAGTCAGCTGAGAAGTAAGTGACGAGTACCCCAACTACATAAATCAATTCAAAAACCAAAGGTGGTAGCTTCGAGCAGGAGTGGGATCAGTTTAATCAGAAATTGGAAGGCATTACCAAAGCCTCAAACGCCCAAGAAACAGAGGAATTTAAAACCCCTCCCCATTTCAAAAAGATACAGAGCCCAAGTCCACCAAAAAACAATCTACACTGATGGAGTAACAAGCAACAACATCTCAGCATACTGAAATCATCCCTAATCTACCCACATCGGAGATTGTTCTCAGAGTGACTAAAATAACTCCACTTGATTTTTTCTATAGCCCTCTCCACAAGGTTGTAGTTGGAAGGCAAAGGAAAAGGAGAAGGGTAGATGCACCTAAATTCCCACCTGGGAATGAGCCCATGGACGTGGTCCGGAAGGACATTCCTTTTAGTCTAGCCGAGAACTTGACTAGATTATCACAATTCATAGGAGCATATGCATCAGCCACTATGGACAAGGGTAATGAGGTCTCTACTCTATTAAGGGAGAAAGAAGAGAGAATTGTATAGCTCGAACAAGAACTCGAGGCAGAGAAAGCAAGCACAAACAAACAGGCAGTGGAGCAACTAAAGCAATTGCAACAAGACATGGAGGTATTGAAAATTAACCATGACATCGATATATCAGCCAAAAACATGCAACTCTAGAAAATGCAACAATCCTTGGAAAGATACAAGGATGTTCCCACTACTGAGGAGTTCATCAAAGAGGCCTTGGAATTAAATTCCCTTCTCGTGAGACAACAAGAGTATTTCAACCAAAATATGTCACATATTACACCCTATTTGATTACTAGTGACCATCTAACAGGCAAGGAAATTGACCAGAGAATGGAGTTTAATGATTTAAACACCATAATCTCAGATTTCATTGAGTAGCAGGGAATAGAAGAAGGAAAGAAGGCCAAACTACCTGAGATTGAAGAAACTCATAAGGACATTCTCTTTACAAATTGGGATGCCATAATCAAACAGGTTGAACTAGCAGTCGCAAGGGAAACAGGAGTATCAAAGAACATCGTCAAAGCAGTGAACCACATCTTGTTCACCACCAATCTCATCAAGGAAGGCAATACGAAAGAAATGTTTGATTTAACTGCTCTATATAAAGACTGGCAAGAGAAGGCGGGGATTCAGAGACAGGAAATTGCGAAACTGACTACGACCAACTTGGAGTCATATTGGCAGTATCTGGTTAAGACACATAGCCAAATTATGACTCTCAATTGTTCCCTTCTCACAACTCAAAGGATGTTTCCACCACTCACCAATGCGATCTTCGCCAGACAACTCACGACTCATTTCGGCGCACCTCCTCAAATTCAACCGATGACCGATATTTGCGACTTAAAGGACAAGCTGGCAGATAGCAAGTCATCCTCTTAGTTTCTTTTATTTAGGCTCTGTGTATTTTTGGATTTAGTTACCTAGTTAGAATGAAGGTTGTTTAAAACCTCCTCAAATTTTGTATAATCTATTTTTGCACTTTTAGTTAGAATAGTATCTATACCCTTCTCATGCATTTAGAGAGGGGTCTAGAATTTTGTCAAAAACATTTGCAAAGAATTAACTATTGTAAGTTTGTGAACGCTTTGGTGAAATAATGGAACATGATCATTTCTTTTAGATATCAGACTACTTTCCTTTGTTAATGCACTTTTGTATTCTTGGGAGACAATTTGGTTTGAAGAAAGAAGTTGGTCTATGTCATTTGTCAAATGAGTAGGACTTCACACATATGGTACTATTATCATGTATGATTGATTCTGTTTACATTTCATTGGTGGCAAAACTTTACTTTCATGGATTATATGTGAGATTTGTTATTTCTGTTAAGCGTTAATTGCACTTTTGTATGATGCCTCGCTGAAGTTGTAATTTTCATATATAACTCATCATGTATGCAATATATTTTATAAATTCCTTTGACTAACTATTTAGTCAAAGGAATTATCTTTTATGTTATCATCTGTGTTTAGTTGTGTTCAATATTTATTATCACATGATAAATAGATATCCTTGTAGATCGCATATCACATAAGAACACCCGGGTTTATATTAGAATAAGTTAGTTATAGGAATTGCATTTTAGAATAGATTGCTTAGATTATCATTATTCTATTGCAAGGAATTCATAAACCACCCACTCTCATATTAAACCCACATTGGGAAACTGGTCCCATTATCCCCAGTTAGAGCCACCACTTTAAATGGAAAAGGAGTTGTCTTAAGGTCTGGACCGAGTTGTTATCCCCCATGTTTTGGCAGCAGAATTTTGAGGCTACAACAATACCCCATCCAAATGTATGCAAGGCATGTCCTTTTAGGAATATTCTTATCTTGGATCTCCAACCCTGAGTCCTCAAAGAATATCGGTCCTCTTCGACCACTCTTCTCTTGGATACCTGTCACATCCTCAAAGAGTGTCGATACCTTTCCTTTCTTGGATGTTTTATCCTCAAGGAAAGCACATATTCTTATCCAATACTTTGTCATTCTCTCTTCCTCACATGAAGACAAGAATAAACATGGGATTTCAAACATCACTCCTTCTCAACCAGAGAGGACATCCCTATTCTCCTTTAATATTGATAATAGAATCATGCTCCTATATAAGGATACTCCTTTACTCCCTCCCAAAATCAAAGGAGATATAGACTTCCTTTCTATTTGGGAAGTCACCATCCCAAGCCTTACAACTTGTCTTCATTAGAGTATTAGCTACCAGTTCTTCATAGCTTCCTGAATCCATCTTTCCTATGCATCATCAAACTTTCTTTCTTTCATTCAAGGTATCATGGAGACACCTTCTCTCTTTGATCTTGTGAAAGGGTCCAAGCCAATATTTTTGCTCACCCCTTTCTTCTTTGATATGAATGAATTACATTGATCCTCATCAAACATCAAGTTGATCGTAACTTCTTCTTGAAAGTGATCTTCCTTTGGCCTCCAAGTTATCGTCTCGCATTGCTACCTTTTAATCCTAAGATGTCCATATCTCGACTTCATATTTTCTAGGTATCAAATATCTAGCTTCCCTTAATATTCTTCATCCATATAGTTTAACTTTCCACAATTGTTATCATATATTCTTGCAACATCTTCTAGGTAGCAAAATAATATGTTAACCAACTAACCAACAATAATTAAAATCATACTTAGCTGATTATGATGACCTTCTCTTTCCATCAAAATCCTCATGGTCCATCTCCACTCAAATATTCCTTCATGCATTAGAGTGCCCAAGGATGAAACTTGATTACCAAGTTACCACTTTTCTTCTAGAGATTATACTAGATGTTAATCTTTATTATATATATTCTAGAGAAAGTCTTAAATTCTTTATACATCCTTAAGTAAGTCAAATCCTATTTTTCAAACATCATATCCCCATAAACCTAAGCATGTTTTATGACCAAATTTCTTTCCACAAGATTCCATATGAATCTTATCCAAATTTTTATAGCCAACATGTATTCCTATGCTTTCATTCGATCATCTAGCTATATATATCTCACAAATAGATTACATCCTGGCCCATTTCATTCTTCCATCCCTTTACCAGTATTGACTCCACATTACATGGAATGCATACTAACTTTGTCATAGTGCTTTTCCTAATAACCTTTCATAATTATGGTTCTTCTAGGATCATGATGATAAGCAAGATGACTACCTCTAACATAATGCTAGATGATATACATATGCATATTAAGAAAAAATGGTCCATCTATCCATCTATCTAGATGATCTCTACAAAGAAACTTAATCATGTAAATTCTAGATATGATACTATTATATGCTTCTTTCTATGATGCTATGCAAAACATACTTATCCTAAAAGAAAGATTACTCTTCATGAAGCACTTAACAGTGAGTGAACCTTCTTTAGTAGTAAATATCCTTCACTTCTTCCTTATTTTCCTTCTTCTCAAGTTCTCCCACTGCATCGGCAACATGAGCTTCACTCCTTTCCTTTCTCTCGTTGTTCTACTTGTTTGGACAATCCCTCTTAAATTGTCCAAATTCATTGCATCCAAATCATTGCACTTTGGACATGTCTTTCTTCTTGGACTTACCAAACTTTCCCTTCTTTAGATTCTTGAATCAGGGTAGAAAGGCTTCAGATTGTTCATCAGATCCAATATCATCCTTGAATTTGATCCTTGATTCTTCCAATATGCATTGCGCCCACAAATCATTAAAGGGAGTCAAATCCTTCTTGGAGTATATGCTTGTTGCAAAGTTTCTCCATTCTAGTGGCCATGCATTTAATACATAGATTCTTCAAAATCAGTGATTGGTTCCCCAAGTCCTTGCAGATGGTCTCTTAGTTGAGAGAATCTCGTGAGAAAGGATGCCACATCCTCATATTTTGATTTCTTAATTTTCTGCAACTTGTTCCTCAATGACATCATTTGTTCTATTGTATTTACCGGATACAAATTCACTAGCTTGTCATACATGGCCTTGGAAGTCTTCAAATTTGCAACAAATGGAACAAGAGAATCCTTAATGGATTCCACTAAGTTCCTATGTGCCCTTACTTTCCCTTTCTTGTGTTTTGATAGTTCTTGAGTCTTATCTTTCTCAGGTTCAGTAATTTCCCTAGTAACATATTCCATTACTTATTGTTCTGTCAGTGTCATGTCAATTATTTTCTTCCATGCTAGACAGTTTGATTCCCTAATGAGTTTGTTTCTCTCCTTACATAAAGAACACATATGACTTGAAGATTCATGCATGATATACTAATATGTTACTTACTTGATTATGTCTTCAAACTTCTTTGATGCCTTCAAGATTCTTTGAAGTGTCATTAATAACAAGTTTCAAAGTCCCTTGATGCTTCCTATAAAGATGTCTTCCAAATAGATATTCTTTTTGGAAGAGATCAAGAATCTTCTTGAAGTCTTCCTCTTATATCTTCCTTTGATACAACCTTGATGTAGATTTGATCTCCTTTATTGTAAAAATATTCCTTCTAGGTATTCTACCATTGAGTCTTCAATCTTTCTTGATGTCTTCTTCTTTAGTCCATTCTAGAGAGTTTCATTCTCCCTTCTTCTTGATAGGTAATTTTCCTTCATTAGTCCTTCTAATGTCCTTACAATTGCCTTCCTTGCTCACCTTTGCTCTGATACCATGTTGGAAAATGGATAGGGGTAGCTTATTAATCTTATTTTCCTTAACCTTAATATTTTCTTGTGAACTTATTAGCTTTATTGTGTTCTTTTAGTTAGATCTTTCATCAAACAAATATTAAGAACATAACAAATATTGGGCTCTCAGTTGGGGTAAAACCCCTCCAAGGGGAAAACCCAGAAACTCTTCTCTTCTTAGAATCTGCTTCAAATGAGATAAAAAGACCCAAACCTTAGAACAATCCTTCTCCTAATACCAAGTCAGCCCTTCCTCAAGTCGTTCCTTGATTCCGCACCAAACTACTAGGCATTGCAACTTCGACCTGTCAGCTTCGATACTGCAACTCGTCTTGCAACTTTGAACCTGAAATTTTGGCCTTGCAACTTACTCAAAAACCCTGATCCAACCTCCTCATGAGACCTTCCTAGAGTAAAACAACTCTTTCCAAGGTCAACGAGGTTTGGACAGAGCATTCTCTCTTCCAGCTACAAGTTACTGCACTTTTTCCTCCTGCAACTTTGGCCTCTTCCTACAACCCATAAACTATAATTTCACACATGTGAGAGAGATATAGCCCAAAAAATAAGATATTTCACCATCCAACTTCTCCTTAATTTTCACGCTTCTTCTTCTTGTTTCCTCGTGACAGACCAAACTCTTTCTTGTAATATCAAGCTTATGAGTGAGTGTGTCTCAAATGAGGTCAAACTTCTCCTTTATATAGCCTTCTCAAGGGGCTGAATTCCCTCCTTTAGGCTGACTTGATGTTCCTAGGGGCGATTTGTACTTTGGAGCTTCCAAGAATTTCTTAACCCAAAAACAGTTCTTTTTACAATTTTTGGTTTTTTTCGGAAGGGCCTTCTAAACATGATGTTGACTCCTTTGACTGAAGACAATAAATCCTAAGACCTAAAAAACCCTAGAAGCATGAAGAACATGCTTTTAGATAAAAGACCATCAATAATGAGCATGAAACCCATACGTTAATAATAATAACAAGTTTTTTTTCTTTTCTTATATGTTACATAAGATACATATTGAAATGAATACCCTCAATGGAAATTGATTTTTTCTTTCATAGAAATGAGTAATTTATATATAAAATCCATGCTTGGTCGTGGAAAATACCCAAGAAGTGTGTTACATGTGCACTTTTATAGACTTATCCAGTGAGGAGGGGAGTATAGATAGATAAAAAAGATACAGAAGAAGATTGTAATGATTGAATGCTGATAGGAACACATCTTGTAGAATCAACCCAAAAAAGAAACAAAATTTACATAAAGAAACCATTAAGAAACAAGGTAAATGTCCTCATTTGGAACTTGATTAAGATCAGGAAGGGGGATTCCTGCATAACTGCTATTGAAACTAGAATATGAGGTCTAGTAGCGCTTGACTGTGAAATGTTCTTGCAAAACTTCAATATACTGATGGAGAGCATCCAACTTGTCATCTTAGATGACCAATTTGCACTTTAATTCCTGAATTTCCTTCAATAGTTGAGCAATGATTTTCCATAGGTATTGGAGTTTCATGTTGGTCTCGAGAATGTCCATTTATAGAGTCTCCTAATGATGACTTCTATTGTGACAATGGGGCCAATTACAAGTAGAGGATACACAATTGCTGGGATTCATTTTGGGTTGGCAGAATGGACAAAGATCAAATTCTAGTAGACTAAAGATATCTCTAAGCATGAATTAACAAAGGATAATGGACTACATGGAGATAGAACTGAGGGGACAAATAATTCCATGGTATACCAAACAAAGGGCACCCACTCAGAGGTTCCCAACAACAGTAGGGGAAGGGAAATTAAGCAAGACAAGATAGAGAGAGAATTTTCAAGTAGCAAGGAAGTCCCTCAATTCCATGAGAAAATTGTTGAAAACAATGGAGCAAGGAAAATGATAGTACAATTCTAGACCATACCATAAGCATTTCCAATTAGAAATCGAGGCTCGTTGATGAGAAATGTACCAAATTAGCAAAGGACAAAAAGGTTATTCAAACAGACCAGGACAACAAACCACTCTGAAAACACAAGTACATTTTCCAATATAGCAACACAACAAGGAAATATGTAAAACTAACCCCAAAGAAAGCTTCACAAAGCAATGAAAAGAACTTACCAATTCTTGAAACCACTAGATGATGCATATAGAGGAAAAACCAGGATGGTGCAAACCATCAACTTGGGGGCACATGAAATCCATTGAATTATACCCTGAATTGAATTTACTCACACAAATTGGTTTTAATAGCACCACATATGAATATAATTTCCATAACACTATAAGTAATAACCAAAAAAGATGGAGGGCAAATGCTGAGGTTAGATATCCACTCTCCTAAAGTACCTTGAGTCTGCAGGAAGGATGACACATAAATGTTTGCATTCAACTTTATGACAAGAGCTACCACAATGACATGCCTATTGTATCCACAATAAATATTTTTTTTTTTGAATGTTAACTAACTTTGTATGATGTTGGGGCTTACGAAAGAAATCCATTAGCATGGGGTTACTAATGCTAGGGAGAAATTAAAGGGTGGGGGGTGTCAAGGTGATTTCCTCTACCCCTAAACATAATTGACATCAATTTGTCCAACTTTGAGAAGGCATGCCTTGTTGGCTTAAAGATTTGCATCTTTTTTCTAGTTTTGAAGAACGTGATAAAAGGATTTATGAGAAAAATACTCTAGAATCCTTGATATTCTTTGGAGTGGGAGCTTTAAATGTTTATCCTTAGGCCATGTTTTATCTCGAATAAATTGGATGATTAGAAGTGAATCCCCAAGAATGGAAATATCGAAAGCATTCATAACTTTAGCCAAGAGTAGACCTTGTAGTATTCCATGCATCTAAACCAAATTATTGGGCATACGCTCCAATCCCAATGATTACCCAATTACAATTTTTCCTTCAGGGTTATGAATAACCCCATGCCTCCTTCCACCCCACATTGTAATTGTATTATGATATGTTAAATTTTGATATATGTTATTCCACAAACCAAAATGATTCTTATAGGATTCAAGCCAAAAATGTATGTTTCTTTTCCTATTATTTTAAGCAGCCTAAAAAGGGTCTGTTAGTAGCACATTTAGACTATGAAATTATAATATGATAGTGGTGATAGTGCTTACAATATATAAGATCAATAATTTTTCCATGGAAAATTACATGTAATTTTATTCATTAGATAAGAAAAATTACATTTTTCATATGCGTTAAACACATTCTAGAAGATACAAACTGATAATATGGCTTCTGTCATCTGAAGAAACCAAGAAGGGCCAACGTGAAAGGCACGAAAATATGCAAAAAATTTCATATAGAAACGAAAACACCAAGGATCCCACATACAAGCCAAATGACGGACAACCGACATTACATAACAGGTCACAAAATTCCTGTAAAAGAAATAATACAAACCAGGGAAGAGATAGCCCACATAAGGCAAATCTAAAAAAAGGGCACAAACTACCGTAAAATCCACATAAAGGAAGCCCCGATTCAGGTAACAAAGAAAAAAAACCTGGTCTACAAGGCCCAAAGAAATCAATGGCATCCACAAAGCCAACAACCCTAGACATGCCAACATGAAGCCAAAGATGACAATAACAAGATAAATTGGGCGGCAACACAAGGAATCATGAGTAGAAGACATTGTAGCATATAAGGCACCTACAAAAGCATAAAAGGAACCCTGATGACACACACAGATCCCACATTCCACAAAAGAAGCATCCACAAACTAGCATTGGCTCCAACTCCAACAAGAGAAAACGTTGTGGCATCAAGCGAAAGAAAGGAACAAACTAGGGGTGGGGGCGACTACAATTCAGATGCCCCATCCACCTCTCCCTTAATTCCCCAAACACATTTTCACTTTACCTAAGATCAATAAAATAATAGTAATATAGTCAAATTTAAAAGTCATGACTTAATTGAGAACACATTGATTTATGAGACCTCTTTGTTTGTGGGGCAAAGACTCACCTCCACACATCAATTTCACTACTTAGTTTATGAAGGTGTACATACCATACCCGTTTTCATATTTGACCCATTTCTTCTAAGAAAGAGACACACATTCTTAATTATTAGGCTACTAAGGTTGTACAAAGAAGGTTTATTGGATAAATCAAGGGAAACATAGTAAATTTTCTACATGAAGTCATTTCTATATTTGAACATAATAGAAATGAAAGTACCAAGGTGGTTGTGGTATTATAAGTAATGAGGTCCCAATGGTTAAATATTAAAATTGGGTAGAGGTATGTCCTTTGTTATTAAGAGTATGGAACTTTAAAAAGGAAATATTGTTAATCCTCAACTTCTTTTGTATCACAAATTTTACAACTTCATTAATCCTAATGTGTTTAACAAGTTAATTTAACAATCAATTTCATTGGAAAAGTCACAATCATTGGTTCTAAGATTGGTAATGCTGATTTTGTTCTTTAAATTCATAATATTGGAAAATTATCTTAAACATGAGTTCGCCAATTATTAGTTTAGCACTTTAAGCATTCATCCATGGATGTCAGATAAAGGGAGGTTGTAGTATTCTTGGCACTCAGTATGGCGTCACATAAGATCAAATGTTGTTATGCATAACCACATTCACATCGATGATGCCCCTCTATTCTACAAATGTTGCACCAAATATTTCCATGCATTGCTTCCAGACTATATCAATGCATAATGATCCCATCCGAAAGGTTTGGTTAACATATATCGGATACCACTTTTCTCCCTTACATTCTTTCATGGAGGGAAGTTACCCTTGAAAGGGGGATTTAATGTGCTTTTTATATGAGGGAGTGACATAAATAAGGAATGTATAATATATTTAGAAGCAAATGATCCTAATTAGCCACTATATATTGCTAACCCCTAACCCAAAAAAGGCTTCCCTTTCGCCCCCTTTCAATGTGGGAAATGGCCATTGATTTGATCTCAATAGTTGACTCTTTCCATTCCTCTCATTCCCACCTAGATTAGGATTTATAAAATCTTTAAAATATTTCAACTTTCTAATAGTAATGATTTGATTTTCCATCCATGGCTTCTCTACATTTTATTCAGATATAAAATTTAATATCGTGAATATTACAAATTTTATTATCTTCTTGTTAACTCAAGCCTTAACTATCTCAACCAATGTCTTAAAGAATATGGTGAGTAGTGCTCATACTAAAAGTCGTAATAAAACTAACTTTGCTTACCTTGAATAATTTATATTAGTATTTTAAATGTTTAATCATAACTTTAGATGTATTATTGAAGGTTAGCTCAATAAGTTGGTTCCATTGTTCTTAAAACATTGTCAACTATTTAACATATTATGTATGTCTGGTTCAATTCCCAAGGGGTCATAGTTACTCACCAATATTGAGTACCATCTTCAAAATGGGGGAAGTGCTCAAAAGTCTCTCAAAAAATTATTTTTTGAGAATAAGAAATCATTACATTAACATCCATAGAAGTAATAACAATATTGATAAAAAAATATTAGAAGGAGAGTTGTATTCAATTTTAAAATTATAAACTATGAAGTATTTTTAGATTTTTTCAATTTCATTTAATTTTTATTAATGGTATTAAAAACAATTAAAAAATAACTACACATACACATTTTTAAAAATATTTTCATTATTGTTATAAAAAACCTATAATATTTACCAAATTTATAATTTAAAATAACTATAAAATTATTATAATATAATATAAAGCCAAATTTAACACTTTTAAATAATTTTGTTTAACAATATTAATATTTTATATTTAAAGTATTAACCTTTATTATCTTATATTTAATTTTTAAAATCCAATAAATTACAACAAACTAAAATGTAGTAATATTTTCTACGAGGACGACACCGACGACTAATGGCACAAGACCTATAATATATGGTAGGAGTGAAAACTTGCTCCTTATGAACCACCAACAAGTTAAGATGAATTAGGCTGCATTCATGGATATTAGTCAACAACATTTGTCTACATTATTGGTTCGACAATTGAGTTATATTAAATTTCCCATCATTAAAAAATAATAATGGAGAAGTAATGGAGACTAACCATATGAGATATAATTTAAAAGAATATGTCACTTCACTGAAATTTGAGATTAGATTTATAAATTTTCATTACTTTCGAAAGCCATTAAGATTTTTTTGTACTAAATAATAACAATCTATAAATTTACAAATAAATAAGAATACTTCATTCAAAATTTTTGTGCTTTGCGATTGATTTATGTGTGTCGACAATTCTTAATTTCATTTTTTTTTTTTATAGTTTGTCTATGATTTGTAAGATTGGATAAAATTTTTTATGCCCATGGAATTTCAAACCAACAACCTTCTTATTAAAAAATACATTAACTAAATACTAAACTTACTTTAACATAATACCCTATCACCAACTATTCTACATCTCATAAATCTAAATCTCATAAATATTTCATAAAATTTATTACTTATCCACACTTTAAATTAAAAGTTCACTTTAAAGTACCAATATGATTGTGGTACTATACCTAATTAGGTATCAATGATTAAATATTAAAATTGGGTAGAGTTATGTCCTTTATTACTAAGAGTATGAAAATTTAAAAAGGAAATAATATTAATCCTCAGCTTCTTTTGTATCACAAATCTTACAAATTTGACAATCTTAATGTGTTTAATAGGTTAATTTAACAATATCCCCGATCGGGTTGCGAAACAGTTGGTGGTTCACCTCGGGATCGAGGTAATGATTAATGAGTTCAGATTTGGGGCGTGTGGGCGACCCTCCCTAAGCCCACACACGTTGCCTGTAATCAAAGACTGGTAGGTTAGTATCCTCGTGACAGTTCAAGACTTGAGTGGTGGCAAGGTAAGGTTCCAGGTGGTGAGCATGGTTATATGCATGCCAACGGTAGTAAGGTACCTCATTTGGTATTCTAGGAACCAGAGTAGTATAGTTTACCCGTCCGAGGTGCTAGTAAAGAGGGTGCAAGCAATTGCAAAGGGTAACTGCAGAGACGATCTCATGATAGGCATCTGGTATGTTTCTGAGGCCTACCTTATCTATGAAGTGAGGGCTTCGATTCCGAATTTTTATTGTGAATGGATGCTACATTGGACTGTTGTGATGTTAGATAATAACGAATTCTTTGAGTTTTTTATGTCAATTTCAATTTTCTATGGCATGCTGCTTGCTAGAATGGGAATGTATCAGAAATTTTGGGTAGTCATGAAATTGTTAAATCTGAAACTTGCTTGGGGAGTCTGTTCTCTTTAGATTTCACTGTCAAGCTCAGCTCGAGGAAGATTAATGGTGGAGGGCACTGATTATGGCCTCTCTGGAAAAGTAGAGGTCTTAGATTATAATGGGTTGGATGTGGTATTAATGGCAGTACTCGATGAAATTCATGGTCTTTGTTCTAGGAAAAAGTAAAGGATTGCATGTTGGGCAGAGGAAGGAAATAAGCGAAGGTTGGTAACTTCACTGGCATTATTTCATTGGGAAACTACATTTAATGGTATGTTTATCTGCATACAATCTCCCGGTGTGCCTAAACTGCCTCTCCCTCCAGCTCCTACACAGTGGGTCTTACCTTCGGTGTAGGGAAGATCAATCTCGTAGTTCGTGGGTGGTCTTGCAAACAAAAACACCAACATGGTGAAGGCTACGTCAAGGAGTTGAGCGAATGGGAGTGGAGGCCGTAGTAAGAGGATACCAAGAGGAAAAGGGAAGGAACTGTAGCCATCGATGAGCAAGCCAACGCAGCCACGAGGCAGGAAATATGATGCAGAAAATTTGCTAAACAATCAGCATGCTTATAGTGTCGGGTACCCGACACAGATAAAGAAAATGATCATGACTTGGGTGAATGGAATGAAGAATGGGGCCCAAGTTGAGGAATGGACAGACATGATTCCCAACCCTGGTCATACCAGAGGTCGGCTTACCCTTTTCAAGTAGTTGATGCACCGCTATTGGCTCATGAAATGCTTCATGGCGAGAGAATCATAGTCACGCTTAATACAGTTGGAATCCAAAGCCATAACCGAGCCTTGCTAACATCTAGAAGGAAATTCGTGCAGTGTAGATACAACTGTACCATCAGAATGTCCGGCTAGGGTGTTTGGAGAAACAATTGCAGAGTTTGGCTCAAATTGAGATGTCGTGTTCAAGTGCTAAAGACCCCGCTCCAATAGATTCGTCATATGACTAACTGCTGGAATGATTATATTTGATAAATTTGGTTTTGTTGCTAAACATGTCGGATAACATTTACATTTATATTCTTTTGTTTAAGTGGTCTATAGACTATAAGGCCTATAAAGCTTGGGTGGACAGATTAAAACATTTATTGTTTTGGATGGCATACAATGCAGTCCAGTGGCCAACAGAACTGGTTTCCTTCGGGCAGGTTGAGGCCACCAAGCATATCTCATGCATGTTTGTTTTATGAATGAATGAATCAAAAGGTACTGCCAAGCTTATAAGAACAAACATGTTAATTTAACAATCAATTTCATTAGAAAGGTTACAAGCGTTGGTCCTTAGATTGGTAATGCTAATTTTGTTCTTTAAATTCATAATATTAGAAAATAATCTTAAACACGAGTTCACCAATTATGAGTTTAGCACTTTAAGCATTCATCCATGGATGATGGATAAAGGGAGGTCGTAGTATTATTGGCACTCAATATAGCCTCACATAAGATCAAATGTTGTTACGCATAACCACATTCACATAAGTGTTGCCCCTCTATTCTACAAAGGGTGCACCAAATATTTCCATGCATTGCTTCTATACTATACTAGTGCATGGTGAACCCATCCAAAAGGTTTGGTTAACATATATCAGATACCACTTTTCTCCCTTACATTCTTTCATGGAGGGAAGTCGGGGGGATTTAGTGTGCTTTTTCTATGAGGGAGGGGCATAAATAAGGAATGTATAATATCTTGAGAAACAAATGATCCTAATTGGCCACTATATATTAATAATTCCTAATCCCAAAATGACTTCCCTTTCGCCCCATTTCAAAGTAGGCAATGGTCATTTATCCGATCTGAATAGTTGACTCTTTCCATTCCTCTCATTACCACCCAAATCTTTTTAATATTTCAACTTTCTATTATTTATGATTTCATTGTCTTTCCATCATGACATATCTACACTTTATTCGGATATAAAATTTAATATTGTGAATATTACTAATTTGATCATATTCTTTTTAACTAAAGCCTTAAATATCTCAACCAATGTCTTAAAGGATATGGTGAGTAGTGCTCATCCTAGAAGTAGTAATGAAACTATCTTTGCTGAAATTGAATAATTCATATTTGTATTTTAAATGTTTAATCATAACTTTAGATGTATTCTCGAAGGTTAACTCAATAAGTTGGTGCCATCGATCTTAAAACATTGTCATTTACTTGACATACCATGCAAGTTTACGGTTCAATTCCCAAGGGCTCATAGTTGATCACCAATATTGAATATCATCTTCAAAATGGGAGAAAGTGCCCAAAAGTCTCTCAAAGTTTTTTTTTTTTTTTTTTTTTTGGAAAAAATCATAACATTAACATCCATAGAGATAATATCAATATTGATAAAAAAATATTGCGAGTGTTGCATTCAATTTTAAAATTATAAAGCATAAAATATTTTTAGGTTTTTTTGATTTTATTTCATTTTTATGAAAAAATATTAAAAACAATTAAAATACAACACATTTTCAAAGTGTTTCCAAATGAGTGTTATAAAACATATAATCTTTACCAAATTATATTTTTAGACAAGTAATTATATGTAATATAAATTAAAATTTAAAATAATATATTTAATATAAAATTAAAATTAAAACCTTTAAATAATTCTAATTCTAATTCTGATTTGCAATGTTAATATTTTATACTTAAAATATTAACATCTCATATCTTATTTTTAACTTTAAAAAACCAATACATTACAGTGAACTAAAACTTAATAATATCAACGAGGATGGCAATGACAAGCATAAAATAATGGCTCAAGACTTGTAGTATATGGCAGGAATGAAAAGTTTCTCCTTTATAAACCACCAACAAGTTAAGATAAAATATAAGTTAATGGCCTATGACCTATAGTATATGATAGGGGTGAAAGCTTTCCCCTTTATGAATCACCAACAAGTTAAGATAAATTACTTTGCATTCATGAATATTAGTTAGTGACAATTGTCTACATTATTGGTTTGACAAATGAGTTATAATAATTTTCCCACCATTTAAAAAAATAATGTAGAAGTAATGGGAGAGACTATCCACATGAGTTATAATTAAAATAAAATACATCACTTCACTGAAAGTTGAGATTAGATTTAGGAGTTTTCATCACTTTCGAAAGCCATTGGTATTTCTTGTAATAAATAATATCAATCTATAAATTTACAAATAAATAATAATATTTTATATAAAAATTTTGAGCTTTGTGATTGATTTATGTGCCTCCGCATTTTTAAATGATCATTTATTGATTTCATTTTTTTGGATATTTTGTTTGTGATTTATTAGATTGCCTAATTGTCTTTAATACCCATCAAATTTCAAACCAACGACCTTCTTAAAAAAAATTCCTTAACAAGATACCAAACATACTTTAACAAAATACCTATCACCAACTATTCTACATCTCATAAATCTTTCGTAAAATATATTACTTATCCACACTTTAAATTAAAATGATTTTAAAATCCCCTTGATGGGGGTGGGCAAATGGGTGGCCAATTGGCCTTTAGGTTCTCCCCTCAAGGCAGGCGGTGGGAAGCTCCAAGACCATCAAAGATCAATGTGATGGGATGTTTGTTGTCCAAACTATCTAGAAGTTAGCAGGTGATATAATGGGGTGCATGCATAACAAAAAGGTTGATGAGGCTTGTGCGATGAGTGTTGGGTGCAGGGTGATGAGGTTGAGTGTTGGTGGCCATGCGTGCTTGCCTGAAAATCGGTTCAGCTGGTGAAGTGTAGTGGTAACCTGTTATGTAGCAGCTAGATTTTGGCTCCCAAGGTTTCATTTGGGACCTTGGAGCGAAATTGAGTAGAGTTTCAAGTCTCTATTGTGGGTTTGGTTCATAATGTGGGAGCTCTGGCTTTAGTCTGTGGTGTGGTAACCCTTTTGACCTAGCCACCTGTGCGCTAGAGGTAACCCTTTCTCTTTGCTTATGGTCTTCAAGTGTGGTTCTTGCTCTTGTGGTGTTTGGCTTTTGGACGTAGTTGTGTTTCCTTCTTGGTGTGTGGAAATGGGCTTGCGGAAGAGACTGTGGGTGGGTTATTAACCTTGTTGCTCGTCTTGTGGGTCATCTATGTCTGTTGTGGAGGGGTTGCGTTGAGTGGCTCTTGGGTGGTAAATGCTTGGCGTTTTGGGAAGTTGTTCTTTTTCTGTTCCTTGTTAATCTAAATACATTTATATCTAGCCTCTCTTCGGTCCCGCCTATTTTTGGTTTCTGTCTCAGGGATACATTTATTGTTTATTGGTCCTACTTAAGCATCGTTGTGTTAGGTGTTTTGGCTTGGGGAGTGGGGTGGTCGAGCTATTTTAAGTCTGACCTTTCCTTGGATAGTGGTGTAATTTTCCTGGGGTTGGACTAGATTACAACCAACCCTCATCAATGTGGGTCTTGTCTTGACTTTGGATGTGCTTCCCCTTGTCTTTGTTGCGTCCTTGGGTCTTTAAGGGCTTTGACAGGCAGCTCCTTTGGGATAGTCGTGGTTCGTTTCGTGAACTCGGTTTGGAAATGTTTTGTGCAGTCAGTCATGCCTCGACAGAGAGGTCGGCCTCATCGCGATAGAGGGCAGCAAGGCCTTGCAGTGCACTGGGCCAATAGCCAAAGCTCGTCAATAGAAGTCTCGAAAAGCGTGGAGCGTGAGGGGGAGGTGGCCCACGCACAAAGTCGCTCCCTAGGACATGTGGACACACCGACAACTCTAGAATCAATAGCTGAGTAGCTACGAGGAGTCCATGCCAACCTGGATATCCTTAGTGAGCATAGATATGAAGATAGAAATGAGCTAGTAGCTTACATGTATGACATACAGTTCAACCAAAATGAAATTCTGGAACAGTTGGATAACATTCGTCGGACCCAACATCATACCAATCACTGCTTATGCGATTTGGAGGCCCGAGTAGAACATATTGCTTTTTCACATGCATGAGAGATCTAACCTATTTGTAACACCTCCTGTGCTTCTTCCTCAACTACTTCTGTGATATGATGCTTATAGATTCTCTGTTCATTTTGTCTCTTTTTGATTTGTATAACTAATCAACTTGTGATAAATAATAATTAAATAAAAATATATTTTATATATTCCGATTCTCTTAGCTAACACATCCGGTCAAAGTGAGACCAAAAAAACCATTAAAACACATTTATATAATAATGACAAAAATATATATTTTAAAATCGATTTGTATCTTTCCCACTATGATTTTCCCTTTTTCAAAAGTTGTCGCATTTATGTGAACCTTCCATTCTAAAATTATTATTTGCCTTTTTAAAAAGTTGTCATGTGAACCTTTCGTTATCATGTTTAACTAAATTTGGCGTTTTCTTTATCTTTCGTTATCATGTTCAACTATATTCGGCGTTTTCTTTATCGATATCTTAATCATTTCACTAGCATCATGATTAACCAAGATCATGTTTTTTTCTAATATTTTCTTCATATTATATGAAATCAACGGGTATCCCTTTCTTTATGTAAATTGGTTTTTTCCTTTATTTACTACTTTTTAGGTTCAATTTATATAAAAGATGAATGGATTAAATAATAACTCTCACACCTTTTCATGCGAGCATGTATTTCTCATGATATGTTATTAAAATTGAGGGGCGTATCTATTACCATATAACCATAATGTCAATGTAAGATTTTATGAGTATTGAGTAGTATAAATACGTGACAATTTTGTTCTGAAAATATAGATTTTTTGAGATATTTTTGATGGATTTTTTATAAATTTAGGTTATAGTTATTCAATAATAGAGTTTTGATAATTTTAGGGTTTTGAAAAATTTTAGTTGAAATTTTCTGAAATCTAGGTTATAACTATCAAATCATAAAATTTTAAGTAATTTGGGATTTTTGATGGTGCTAAATATGTTCAAAATCTGGATTAGAATACTTCCAAATTAAGATTTTGCAAAATAAAAAACATCTGATTTCTTGTGAAATTATCACCTCGTTAGACAACTCTTAAGAATATTGATTACATCTGTAAAAGATCCGGTTGACCCTAAAGACATGAAGGGTGTCTATGTCATTCTGTGTTCTTGTGGGACACCATATATTGGTGAGACGGGTCGCTCTATGAATCAAAGGATTAGTGAGCATTCAGCTGACCTAAGGCATGGCAGGACCAAGTCCTCAGCCCTGGCTGAACATGCCGAGAAGACGATGCATCATGTCTGTATTGAAGATGCTCAGGTCATTGCTAAGGTTGCGCAGTTTCACCATCGCAAATTTAGAGAGGCCCTGGAGATTGAGAAAAGGCCGAACAATCTTAATAGGGATGATGGCTGGAAGATTAGCAGTTGCTGGGTCCCAGCCCTGTCTTCCTAGCCTCCTCTGTCCCCTTTTTGTTAGGTCTTAGGGTTTTTCCCTCTCCTTTTTGATGATTTTCGGCAGTTGGTCCCTGTGTTCCTTGGATTTCTTCCCCGTCTTCCCTAATGCTTTGGTTTCGTTAGTCCTATTATTTTTCGTCCTTTGAATTATTAGTAGGTTATGAGTTATTTTCGAACCTTTGAATGTATTATCCTTATTTCCTTTTAAGGTTTCTTTTAAGCAATTATTTTATAATCAGAATATTGATAGTCATGAAATAGTTAAATTGGATTTCTTCATATAGGATTGGAAATATTAATTACAAGCCTATAACATACTATTGGTATCTTTATCTTATTT
>APFE030988616.1:7823-18423 GCA_000404065.3 Pinus taeda
AGCGCTTGAGCTCTGATGGCTTCTTTAAGACCGCTGATAAAACATTCCGTGTAGAACTCATCTGTGAGACCCTTAGTGCATAAAGCTAAGCTTTCAAAAGCATTAATATATTCCTCGACTGTACCAGTCTGTCTGAGCTTAGTGAGACGACCCAAATAAGAGTCTTCTTGTTCAAAGCGATCTTTAAGAGTTTTGGTAAATTGGGCCCAATTCCTAAAATATCCATTGGAGCGCTGATGCCATTCCCACCATTGCCACCGTTCATTGTCGAAGTACATGCTCCCTAACACAAGCTTAGTCGCATCATCTAGGATCTGATTCAATTTGAAACACTGGTCCATTTGTGCTAGCCATGCTGTTGGGTGAGAACCGTCAAATTTATGCATATCCAACTTAAGAAGTCGTTGATTGGGTGGTGGATGGGTGTGCCAGATGTGAGGAGAGTGGCTAGATTCACCGTAAATGCCTTCATAGCCATTATACCCCTCCTCGTGGGCTTGCTCCTTACCGTTTGACATCAAATCCTCCTTGCCTTTTCCTTGCAATTTCTCTAGCTGGAGACTCATTCCTGTAAGTAGGGAGGTCATGTTATCCAGATCTAGTTTGTCCAGCTGAGTGTGGATTTTGTTCACCGTTTCCTCCAGTTTGTCCATCCTTTCATTGGCCATCGCTTGAGCTCTATTTGCTACCATACACCGTCGTGATGAAAAATTGGGACCTCCAAATTTTTTTTTTGCCCAATTAATTGAATGGTACCACCATGCTCAGCTCGTCGTCCTGATTTTAATGGGCTATATCACCAATAAGCGTCCCGGAACATCTCAGACTTTTTTTTTACTCGATCAATACTGCAATCGCCAAATCCTCAAAATGTCAATGCGGACAAAAGTCCTGCGACAATTATACCCTGGTATAGGAACCCTGCACAACGCTTCTGGTCTGCTGGATCTGAGAGAACTGGCTGGTTGGGACCGATGTCTGCTGCTGCTGCACTCCTTTGCTCGAGCGGATCTGGAAGAGATGATGCTTAAAAGGAAAATGAACTAGGGTCTTGAGGAGTGTCAGGTGCTACAGATCGCAATATAGATAAGGGTCTGGCAGTAGTACTCGACCCAATTTTTCAAGGCTCTAACTAAGGAGGGTCGACCGTACCCTTAGCCGTACCACCCGACTACCCTATCGTACGGGCGAGTAATCTCTCCGAGTGCTGTTTTCGGTGTACTGTAGCCTCAAGACGGTCGCTGGTTTATCTATGGTGAGGTTTTCAGGGAGCCTATGGGGCTTTCGATATACCCAGAGGATACGTGGAAGACAGTCCGTGCGCAGTTCTGTCTAATGCGCTACTACTCGAAAGGGTACCCACAGGGGTTACAAGGGAGTCCAACAGACGTGACCACCTCTTGTATTTCCTGCGTGCATGCCTCCCCAAATCCGCAGATTTATGCGCTCAACGACAGATCCCATGGTTTAAAGATGCCGGAACACGTCTCGAGCCAAAAAAATTTTGCTACTAAATGGAGATCCCACCGGCCCTGGAAAGAGCTCTGATACCACTTGTTATGCTTCTTAACCTGCAAAAGATACCCAAATACAGAATATGCGAAGAAAAGAGACCGAGAACACAGAATGACAATGACTTTATTATTTAGAGAGAAATGTTCACTTGCCTTTTCGAGGGGGCAACCTCCAATAGAGCAGAGTTCGATTACAAAAATAAGACACGATGCTCCTCGCAGGGAGTTACTATCCTTTATATATGACTCCTACAAGTAATACCACGGGTCAATACCGCTTATTACTAATACCGTCAGCCCATTTGCAACTAACTGTGGTTCCTTTATTAATTGCGGATTAACCACTTACAGTTATTAATATGGGCTTTATTGACTCTTAACTATGACGTGGTCCCATTACATAGATAAGGGGGTTAGGGTGGGACCCTAACACTTTGGGACCTTAGCATCTATGAACTCCTTCGACCCATTGTCATCTAACACCGCCTCCATCCTGTCTTTCCATGCAATATAATTCGAGCTGCCTTCAAGGGCATACTCCAATCGCAATCCGTTGAAAGACATTTCAACTTTGACACCAAGAAAACACTGCTGCAAATTCGAATTCCACCAGATCAAAACTCAACCGCTTCTGATCTAAAATTCGTGAGAACAAAGTATTTCTCGTACAGAGATTGACTGTATGGCATTTACCGGATATCTCACCTTCCAAAAGAAGGATGAATCCAATGGCTATCTGGCCCGATTACAGACTTTGCCTGAAGAAATAAAATGTAATCACTTTCTGAATAATAGATTTGATGATCAATCCTCGCTTTGATATCATGTAGAACTTTTTCTACAAATCAACCAGCTCTGATACCATGTAGAAATTTTGAATAATATAACACTTATTCACAGAGATTATCCTGATTATACACTATTTGCAGAATGCATGCATAATACATAACCTCCTCTACGTTGATCATCAATTTGCGGAATTAAAACAATCGCATGCGCACATTGAAACATCAATCACACATATCAACACAGTATGTAATGGGGAAATCATACAGCTGAAAACCCCGAACTATCTATATATTATAATGATTGAGAACATGTAACAATACATAGTACAATACTCCTCGCAAGTACTTAGTAATATCTCCACCTGTTACACACAAACTAGCTTAGATCTAAATCAAGTCACAGGTTCAAATCTCCTCCGCTGTTTGCTTGCCTCCACTGCGCAATCCCTGTTGAGAATAGTGCTACATCAAATTCGAATTCCCTTGGATGGTACTACGTAATACTCATTGGAAATCTCAATCAATGATTATACAAATCTCATGCACAGCTATAGTCACAACTGATAGTAGACTCACCCTTTCACCCACCTCTAACACTTGTCTCCACTGAACTGCCCATGCACTAAGTTAACTGATGTATTATTTAGTTGATTTATGAGTTAATAATTAGTGAATTAATTAATAATTAATTCACACCACTCATCACTAGTGTATTTCTCAGTTAGACTAAATACAACTAGTTCAACTAAGTCAAACTGAACACAACTCCATCAACTCCTCAATCAACTCCACCAAACTCAATCACTTGAGTTCTAACTGAAGTCCATCATGCAATGGCTCAACTAACCCATAAGAAAAGTGAATTTCCTTCTTGCAGTTGCATGTGCCACATCCGTAGCTCGAACTGAAGTGCTGCAAGAGGATAAGATAATGTTTATAGTCCAAATATTATTAAGAGCTAATAATATTCGACTGTTCTATTTTTAGACTAGCAATCTAAAAATAGACTCCGTCCATATGTCTAAAAATAGAGGTCCATCTATTTTTACCAATATGACCAATCATCCATAAATAGCATCCTGTAACTCATAGATGATGATCCATATGTCTAAAAATAGACTTTGCGCCAAAAATAACATGTGGGCCCACTTAGTGAAGGCGACTTCTTTTCACTAAGCTCCATCATCTTGTTGCATTTTCAACATTTTATACAAAATTTAACCCAAACTCTGACCAAAACTTAACCGAGGGACCTCATCCCAACATGCCCCCAACAAAAATTGGGTGACTCACCCTCGAGTCACTCGATTGGTACTGCAATATTATCCTGGAGTTCATGGAGCTCCATCTTCAAAAGTTGCAAATCTGCTATACCTTGCACTGCGGCCCATTGTACTTCTTCGACACCGTGAGGCCCATTGTCCATTGTGTCTGTTGGATGGTCTTCAATTTGTCTTGAACTAATAGAGTAATTTGGCTTTCTTGCTCGATCCATGGCTATGTTTTGGCCCTCAGGATGGCCTCTTTATGACACAACTCTTCAATCTTTGTCTGCAATTGTTTTCCTTCCTATAGTTGTGTGAAGTGCTAGACTGGCGCCAAAATGCGTGAAATCAACCTCATTTCATCAAACTGTTGTTACTTCTCCCTAATGTTAGTATTGATATTCTACAAAGTGGGGTCCTCCTACAGAGATGTCCAAAGTTCCAAGGCCTGCTTGAATAAGTTGGTGCAATATTTGACTGTTATGTCTAATGTGGTCATCCCCTCCTTAATCGTTGCTTTGCGCTACTCCTATACTTATGGAGGAGTGTTCGACTACAACTTCAACTGCAACTCTAAAATCTACAACTAAAGTTCAAATTAGACTCGGCTGATTTCATCCTTTGATTCCCTGACCGCTACAACCAACTTTTGAATTTCTCTGCTGACTCTATCTCTGCAGGAATGTTGAGCTCTGGCAGCGTATTACATGCCTGCGTAATTGCTGCTTCCAAGTTCTGGCTAAGTGTGGCCATTTCTTCCTTATCCTTCAACGTATGCACCTTTTCTACGAATATCTACTCATTGTTGGTCTTGACCTCGCTGATCACCAACAGCGTGTGCTGCTCCCTGACCTTTAGCTTGTCGGATACTCCTTGGTGCAGTTCATGGAGGGTTTGGATAGGGAGTGCTGCGAGATTGACACCCAGATCCTTAAGCTGTGACAACTGGGTGTTTACTTCCTCTGACGGTGTGCGCAGGGACCCCTCTAGTAATTGAATGACTTTGAGATCTAGAGTCTGATCTCTATCTAGCACAGTGATGCTTGCTTGTTGCAGGCTCACCTGAATCCCGCTCGTCTAGCCAATGCTCGCTTGCATCCATCCCATTTGAATCTGTAGGTCACACAAATCCTTCTACAAATTACCCAGCGCCTGTTGGTACTGCTTTCCGAACTGCGTCCATAGTTCTATTGTGGTATCACGGGCCTTATCTCTAATCTTGTCCAAGTCCCCCTCAGTGAGGACCATTGGATTGACATGCGCGTGTCTATCAGAATTCTGCTTCTTCCTAGGTCCTGAAGTTGTCTCCTTGGAGCACTTCTTTACTCTAAAGGGAGTGTCCTACTCCGCACACCCACCTCCTTCAACATTGGACTCCTCCTTATCCTCGGTATGGTGAGAAGCAGACTCCTCAATGTCGATAGTAGTCTCCTTGGTGACCTGCTCTTTCTCGGTAGTTGCCTTGGTAGCAACTTCCTTCTTCTGCTACACAACTTTGTCGTAAGCTGCAACCTCCTTCTTCTTTTGTGCTGCTATGGTTTGCATGGAGGAACTTTCCCCGCCCTTGCTTATACCTACACCGATATCTGAGGGTTGCAGCCACTCCCCTAGCCATTTTCCAATGACCTCCTACGCATTCGCCTCACTCGCCAGGTAGGGTAACTTGTACCATGTTTTCTTCGGATCTCATCGCATGCGGATAGACACGCTGTGAAAGTCTGCCTTGAACTCTGCATAAGATTTCGGTTGTTCATATAGAATCGGTGACAGCCTCGACCTCTGGATTATCACCATGCGGAGATCCATATCGACCAACACCCAAAACATTTTAGTCTCCATGACCTGCGCAGGGTCCTTTGTCGCCCATAACAAAGAGAACTTCGCGGATTCTAGTAAATTAGGTTCTTGTGGGGGGAATGGATTGCCTTATGGTAGCCTCCATGTGATTAGCGCAATCAATAGAATAACCAAGCATAGTGAAATGCCTTCCCGTCATTTTGTGCTTCCCGACAGTTGACCAAAACTTCCTTGCAGAGGTACTGCGCCCAGTTGTACTGGACACCTTTAGCACATTGGGCAGCTAATGATCTTATTGGTGCTAGAATCTCATCCACACGACACTTCCTCATGATCTTGTAGGCCAAGATCTATGCGGAAAACTGCACCGCGTTGTCTATGATAGAGTGGATGGAATATCTACGTGACTTCTTCAACAAGCCAAACTCACTCTTCATTTGGTCTGTGAGTTGTTTTTCTTTAGTTTTTCCTCCAAAATCCTCCACTGGATCTACCCCTTGATATGGAAAAATAGTGATTTAGTGGATCAAGATATCAGTAATAAGGATGGTTTCTCCCAACCAGATACACCCATCATGCACTAGGGTGAGAAGTTGTCGAACACAGACTGTGCTGATCTTGGTTCTGCTGAAATGCGACACGCAGAGCATGTTCAATGGACCTGCTTTTTCAACCCCCGTGACCCACTTTATAGACTCCAGTCACGTTACTCCAATTTCTTCAGAATAAATCTTTACCAAATACTTATTTGAAACAAGTTGTGGGAACTTCTCATGGTCTTCCAAGTCTCAATCCTCCATCTTGAGCGAGGGAATTCGCCCTAATAACGCGCCTTCATACACCACTTTCTCTGGTAGGAGTAGTGTAGAGACCATATATTTTGTGGTATCTGGGTCCTTGGTACCTTCTCTTTTCCTTTTTGTGATGGGATATAATTCGGGAGCCAATTCATAGGCTCACCTCTTCAGCTTCCATATCCTTAATTCCTCCATGAAACTCTTCTTCATCAAGATCCAGGGACTCATGTGGTTGCTATGACATATCCATTTTTCTCTTTTGGCGAATCTCTGGGGGGTTTTTCCGTGGTGATTTCTGCACCGGAACTTGTTGCGGCTTCTTCTACTTCTTCTTAGCGGTAGTCGGCTTAGGTCTAGGAGACCTAGCCGTCGTTTGAACAGGGGGTGGGACTTCAGCAGTTATGACTTCAGACATTACGCTTCAGATGGCACGACTTCGGTTGTGGCTTCTGTTATGGGGCAAGTTTCAACCATTTTGTCCAAGAAGGCCTTATGGAACGTTTTAGACATGTTATCTAACCCTAGGTGTGAGAAAAGTTCTTCCCAATCAGGCTCGTTCATAGAATTCAGCTCGTGGTGCAACACAAGGCGAGAAATATCACAATCAATTTTTAGAGAGCAAAGTGTTCTAATGCAGGGTGTTATGCTAGATTTATAGGTGATTCAAATTCAAATCCAAACGTTCCCTCTAATTCTCGATCATTAATGCATCCTTGGCGGCATATTTCCAAAGATTTGTGCCATAAATGCGGCCTCCCCGCTCCTCCTAACGGAAATTTAGCCATCCAATCGTCTACAATGCACCCAAGGACTAATTTTTGACCTGGCTGCGTGGCACCAACCTCCATGGCGCAGACCTCTTGGCGCAACTCCTCCTGGCACCTCTCTATCTTCCATCGCGCACCCCCTTACTTCATCTTTCCAATTCTCGGCAGTGTAGTTTATAGTACCGTACTTCCATGTAGTTTCCTAGAGTACTAAGACTATCCCACCATCATATAGTCATTGCGTAGGGGCAGGATCACCCTTGTATAACTTCAATCGACTACCATTGAATTTTCCCAGAAACAATTCTTCCCCCATCTGTAATTTCCTCAACAACATACGGCCCTAACTAATGCATTTGAAAATTTTCAAGAAACTTTGTGAATTTTCTATCATAAAGTAACACTAAATCATTTACCTAGAAGGTGCACTGTTTTATATGTTGATCGTGCAAGGCCTTTTCATGCTCCTTTTGCACCAACTAGTGAAATCTTTCCAAAAACCTATCTTCTTCCAATTCCATTAGCTGCGCAAGGCGTTCCTTCATAGTCTCATGATCAGCGATATCATTCAGTGCTGCTATCCACATACTCGACATAATATACTACATGGGCATCACAACCTTTATCCCATAGACCAACTTGAACGAAGTTTTTCCTGTCAACTTTTTAAACGTTGTGCTATATGCCCATAGGATTGTTGGTATGTGTACATACCAATCATTCCTTTTCGCGTTGCAGACCTTTGTCAGTGCACTCTCCAAGATCTTATGGAACGCTTCAACTGTACCATTAGCTTCAAGATGACAGGGTGTACTCTTCTGATGATAAACCTGGAATTCTTCAAGAATCACGACAATTGTTTCGTTTAAGAAATTCGTACCCTTATCACTGATCAGTATCCTAGGACACCCAAACTGAGTCAAGACAAATTCGAAAAGGAACTTCGTAGCTGTAGCAGTGCTACAGTCTTTGAATGGTTGTGCTTCTGACCATCTCATCAAATACTCAGTTGTAGTAATAATGTATCGCACGCCCATCTTTTTCCCTGGTAGCTATATCAGACCTACAAAGTCATCACCAATTTGTCAAATACCTGCAAAGAAATTTGTGGGTTTAAGGGAATTTCATCCCTCCACAATGGATTTCCCATCCTTTGACAAGCATCGCATGCCCTACAATACACATTAGAATCCTTATGCACAGTCGGCCACCACAATCCTACACAGTTGCTCTGCCAGCATAGTTGTTAGGTCCCTATACTAATAGTGTAACCCATTATTGTTATTAGTACAAACCCCGTATTATATTGGTGCGCCCATGTAGTTTGTTACACAGTAATTTGTCACTATCCCTGTTTCCCCTTCTCCTGCACCTTGGAGGACTCGTTCCGAGACCTATGAGAAGTGACATAACCTGGAAACACTTGCATTGTATTCCCCTAAGTATGTATTTCATATGCCCTGAAGACACCTTCTGCAAAATACCCATAAAAATAGCCCTTTTTCGATTGGCACGGTTTCACTGTGTATCACTCGCGCCAATGGGGGAAATCCTCCAAAGAGGGCGTGCCAGCTAGCGCACTGTCTCAGAGTTACACTCGCGCCAGCCCTGTTGGGTAAAGTTTTTAATAAACAAACTTACGAAGGTTCTTCCTAACCCACTCATTAACTGAATCCATCTTGAGTTGGTTTAGTTTGGCTTCGAATCTCCATAGAAAGGAAGTAGTACTCCACCTCTCATGGAAGCTTCTTAGTGATAAAGCCAACCCCATGAATATTGTGGAAAATCCTAACTCCTTCTCCTCTATCTATAAAAGCTTATCCTTTTGCCTTTGACAAGCTAGTTAATAGTTCTAGTTCCAAATTCTAAGTCCCAAAGTTTTAGAATTGCTAAGCTCATGCTACAAGAAGCCTTCTTCATTCCCATAAGGCTAAATCTAAAGTGAGGAGATTCTTGTCCAAGTAACCAAGGAGAGAGAGGCTGGTTCCCCATTCCCAACAAGCTTTGCAAGGCATGTGCTGCTGATCACCCAGCCAAAGGAGGATTTGACGTCAGAACTATGGTTGTATTCTTCTTTGTTTATCAATAATATACGACTATCATTATGGTTCCACTCTTATTGTCTTTGTAATGATAATTGAGTTATATCCTTTTTGACTGATATATAGTTGCATCCATTGGATTTTACGCTTGTGTTCGTGTCTTTCTTTGCATGTGCAGGTGTCCATTCACGAGGATCGTGGGGATCGTGACCAGCCGGAGCGAAGGAATGAGAGCGTCGACTCTTCTACAAGTACTAGCATTGGATTCTAGGTAGGCCCTCATCATCGGTCTTTAATTTGCAATTAGGAACCTGCGTGTTAGCGTTGGTTGATTGTTGCTAGACCCCATTTGGGCTAGTAGGGATCGCCTCTGTTCGCAGAGGGGATTTAACTCCACAACAATTTGGCGACTCCACTGGGGAGTTGGCTTTTTGTCTTGTTCTTTGTTTTGTCTTGTTGTTTGATTTGTAAACTTTAGACGGAGCCTGAAGTACGGCCAGAGAGCCTACGAAACGCTATTGCTCTGCATTAGCAAATTAGATCAACGCCACTTCAGTCCATCTTCGGTTTGGTTTACGAACTGAACGACTTAGAACTTGCCTTGTTTCTTGGTTGTTTCTTGGTTTCTCCTACTTGGTTAGCCTTCTGGGTTGAGTCCCTGTGTTGCTTCTTGCCCCTTGGTGTACCTGGGTACTGTTGACTTAGCTTTGGCTCGTTTGTTTTTTATTTTTCCCTAGCAAACTCGGCTGGCACTCTTTTATAGCGTTACAATTGCGCCAGTTGGCGCTAGTTGCACATTGACAACCCACACCAATCTTTGAAAGGCGCTAGTTGGAGCCTGACAGTCGCGCCAGGCCTGGGAACTTTTGAAGTTTGCTTGGCTGTGAGCCCTCTGAGCTTGGGTTTTGTTCTGGGTACCTTTTTTAGACTACTTGAGTGTGTTGGAGTGTGATTTGACTGGCTTTGATCGTTACCCTTTGGGTGTTTGCTTTTTTCCATCGATTTCATATTTCTAGCCCTAGGGCATCTAGTGGCCTTGTGTGTCGAGCCTTCCTCAGGTGTTTTTGATCTTCTAGTGGTCCAGTCGACTCTTTGATTACTCCTTTGCACTTGTTTTAGTGGTTGTAAATCATTTTATTGCGTTATTTGGGTGACTTGCTTCGTTTTCACTTGAATTCCGCTTTCGTCTCGCTTTGAGTCTAGATTACACAGCTCATTGGTGTCTTTGCGATTTTTCACGTTCTTTGGAGGTTTGCTTTGTGATTTAGGGAATTGAATGTGCTTGTATTGAATAGAATTTGTTTGTTATCATTTCTCAAAGTTGTTTAGTGCATTTTGCTATCAACAAAAAGAAAAAATCTCTTTTGCTTTGTATTAGTTAATGAGAATTAGAACTTTTCATTTTGATTAGTGATCTTAAAGAAAAGTTCTTTAATTTCCATTAGCTGCATTAGGGAAGTTCTTTGTTGTTTTGTGATCATTTCATTTGCGTGAAAGCCCTCAAACCCTCTCGTAACTAGCATTCATCGAATGAATGACATATTTTGGCATATAGTTTGCATTTAGGGAATTTTGAGACATTACATACGGTAAGGCTTGAAAACTGAAACATAATACAAGATCAACTCTA
>APFE030988616.1:37824-67010 GCA_000404065.3 Pinus taeda
GACCCTGGATTTTGTCTGTTGGGATCCAGGTTGCGATTTTGTGGATTATTATGATTATTACATGACTCATTCACTGGATGGCTACGACCATGCCTGAGTCTATTTATCGATCCTCGCTGGATGGCTGCATCCATACCTTGGATCTAGATTTTTATGTACTCTGCTATGGATGGCTGCGCCCATACCACAAACATCATGTACTTGAGATATCAGTTGTACTTCTTCATGTAGGTTCTCCAACGGCAGTTTTTTCAGTTGGCCATGTTCTTGTAAAGCATTTCACCCCTCTCTCTCTCTCTCGGGCCTCATGCTTTAGGGGGCATCTGTTACACAGTAATTTGTCACCGTCCCTATTTTCCCTTCTCCCGCACCTTGGAGGACTCGTTTCGGGACCTGTGAGAAGTGACATAACCTGGAAACACTTGCATTGTATTCCCTAAGTATGTATTTCATATGCCCTGAAGACACCTTCTGCAAAATACCCATAAAAATAGCCCTTTTTCCATTGGCGCAGTTTCACTGTGTATCACTCGCACCAATGGGGGAAATCCTCCAAAGAGGTCGCGCCAACTGGCGCTCTGTCTCAGAGTCGCACTTGCGCCAGCCCAGTTGGGTAAAGTTTTTAATGAAAAAACTTACGAAGGTTCTTCCTAACCCACTCATTAACTGAATCCATCTTGAGTTGGTTTATTTTGGCTTCGAATCTCCATAGGAAGGAAGTAGTTCTCCACCTCTCATGGAAGCTTCTTAGTGATAAAGCCAACCCCATGAATATTGTGGAAAATCCTAACTCCTTCTCCTCTATCTATAAAAGCTTGTCCTTTTGTCTTTGACAAGCTAGTTCCAAATTCTAGGTCCCAAAGTCTGAGAATTGCTAGGCTCATGCTACAAGAAGCCTTCTTCATTCCCATAAGGCTAAATCTAAAGTGAGGAGATTCTTGTCCAAGTAACCAAGGAGAGAGAGGCTTGTTCCCCATTCCCAACAAGCTTTGCAAGGCATGTGCTGCTGATCACCCAGCTAAAGGAGGATTTGACGTCAGAACTATGGTTGTATTCTTCTTTGTTTATCAATAATAGATGACTATCATTATGGTTCCACTCTTATTATCTTTGTAATGGCAATTGAGTTACATCCTTTCTGACTGATATATAGTTGCATCCATTGGATTTTACGCTTGTGTTTGTGTTGTTCTTTGCATGTGCAGGTGTCCATTCACGAGGATCGTGGGGATCGTGACCAGCTGGAGCGAACGAACGGGAGCGTCGACTCTTCTACAAGTACTAGCGTTGGAGTCTTGGTAGGCCCTCATCATCGGTCTTTAATTTGCAATTAGGAACCTACGTGTTAGCGTTGTTTGATTGTTGCTAGACCCCATTTGGGCTAGTAGGGATCGCCTTTGTCCGCAGAGGGGATTTACCTCCTCAACATAGTCCCCATATTCTTATTATTGTGGCCCATAGAAGCCCACTATTATTATTATTGTGCCCTTACATTATTATTGTTACGTCGACTCTGATTATATTATGATCCCTTAGACTCCTCTATATAGTAAGGAGGTCTTGTCATTTGTATCATCAAATAATTTTTCATTTGTGTAATGTAAAGGAGGTTTCCCTCTCGAAGAGGCTTATTTCTAAGGCGCTGATCTATCTTTTTGTGAGCTAGTTTCATAACATTTGGTATCAGAGCTTTGGAATTTAGGGTTTCGCTACTCCAAACAGGTCATCGTGGAATTTTCTCTATAACTATTTCGCTACAAAGTTTCAGAATCTAAAAGAAAAACCCATTTAAGAAGAAATCGGTCTAAACCTCGGGTCCAAATTTTAGATCTTGTCTCGCTATATTTTCAGAGATATGATTTGAGGAAGTTAGGGTTTTTGCAAGCTCCATAATTTCATCTCAAACATGTCATCGTGGAATGTTTGCCATAATTTTTTTCTGTGAAGGATCAGACTCTAAAATTAAAACACATTTGAGCCAAAATTGTGGTGAAGCTCTGTCCCGAATTTTAGATTTTTCTTCACTATATTTTCGGAGATACGGTCCAAGGCATTTAGGGTTTCTGCAAACCCTTGAATTACATCCCAAACAGGTGACCTTGGAAAAATTGTCATAACTCTCTTTGAGCGTCTGATTCAAATTTCTTAAAAAGTGAAAGAAATCAAAAGGACTATAGTTTGTTGGGTATCATTTTCAAAACCTAAGGTCGAAACAATAACACGTGACACTTCGTACAAGTTCGCTCTACTTAATAAAGTCGATAATTAAGTCATCATGGGAGATTTGACATAATTCTTCCTTGGAGAATCAAATCTTGATCAAACTTACGGGGTTAGAAAGAGGACTCAGAGGGCTACCGCAAGTTGCAATTTCATACCTTTGAGATCTCCAATTTCAGAGATACAATAGATTGAAGATCAAGGTCCTAAAACCATGAAAAAGAATGACTCAAATCAAGAAAATAGAAACATCTAGTAATCAAAATTGGATGGATGGTTTGAATAATGTGATCGAAGCTAACATAAATAGTTTTATCTATTCCATGGAAGCTAATATCGATGATATGAAAACATATTGGAAGAAATGCATGGAAGATTTGAAGAAAGACATGGAAGGTTTGAAGGAGGATGGGACAAAGCTTCTATAAGAAAGGCCTCCCAATGGTGAAAAGGTAGTATAGGAAACTCAAGATAAGAAAAAAAGTAATGTTAATCATGAGTTCATAGAATATAACACCGGATTGAAGACCCAACATATTCCAAAGGTAGATATGAAGAAGTTTGATGGTAAGGATCTCGTAACATGGATACTATAGATGGAGAAACATTTTGATCTACATAATGTGCAAAACTCACAAAAGGTACATATTGCATCTTTATATTTAGAACCGAATCAATTTGTATGGTATAGAGGTATTTGTTCTCATAAAAAACTTGTTACCTAGTCAATTTTCACGGAGGAAATAATAACACATTATGAGGATACAAAGAGCAACACCTTCTTTAGCCAAATTATAAATCTCAAACGAATGGGTTCAATAGCAGAGCACATTGAGGACTTCCAAAAATTGAATATAAGGGTAAATGATATTCCAGAGAAGCATAGGATTGAAGTCTTCATAGGGACTTTGAATGATAACTCCCAACATAAGGTTCACCTTTGGGAACTTGATTCATTGGAGAAGGCATACAGGTTGGCAAGAAAAATTGAAAGCAAAATTATGGCAACAAGGAAGCCTACCACTCCTAACTATAAAGATAGAACTGTTGTTACTCCTATCCGTTCACCACCTACAAGGTTGACGCCAAAACAATTGGAAGAAAAAAGAGAAAAAGGGCTTTGTTACAAGTGTGATAGAAAATACACTAAAGGTCATAAGTGTGATAAGAAGAAATTAATTTACATAGATGGGGAAGAGGAGCAAGAAAAGGAACAAGAAATGTCAAAAGAAGAGGATATACACCAAGAACCAATCCCAGAGAAAGATGAAATGAATCTAACCATATCTTGTAATGCATTGACATGAATTACCACTCCTCAAACTCTCAAGATAGAAGGGCATATCAAGAAAAAAAAGGTAATAGTGTTGATTGATTCGGGTAGTACCCATAATTTTATTCATTGTAAGATAGCTAAGGAATTGAATTGCTTCCTATATCCAACACCAGAGTGCCAACTGATGGTTGCAAGTGGAGGAACCATAAATTTCTCTGAAAGTGCCAATAATATCAAGCTATCCATGGGAGAATATGTATTGAATAGCCCAATGCTTTCCATTCCAATGGGTGGTGTTGATTTTGTACTAGGAGTCCAATGGCTATAATCCTTGGGTACAATAGCTTTTAATTTTCAAGAACGTTTCATGAAATTTTCTTCAGAAGGAAAGGAAGTTGAATTAAGGGGTATCATAGGGAAACATGGAAAGATAATAAGCTCTAACGGAATGACAAAGCTTCTAAAGAAAGAACAATGAGGCATAATTTTCACAATTATGTTCGTTAGAGGTTCCCATATCGAAATCATCTATTTCTCCAGATTTCCAAAAAGTTTTGGACAATCATTCCAAGGTATTTGAGACTCCCAAAGGCCTCCCACCTATTCGTGATCATGACAATGGTATTCATTTGATTCCAGGAAGTGTTCCTCCAAACATCATGCCTTACAAATATCCATATTCCTAAAGGAGTGAAATTGAACGCATGGTTACAAAAATGCTAAAGGTTGGTATAATTATCCAACCAAATTCAATAAACAAAGCAAGCGATGAATGGAAGAATTGAAAAGCAGGGTGGGAACTCATTCAAAAGTTGCAGAAGATCCCAGTCCAAACAATATTGCCAGAACTTGACGAGGAAGGAAAAATGATATTGGAACTTAGGGTAGTCACATAAACAAGAACCCGACAGCTACGGAATCGATCAATTTTAGAGTATCTCATCAAGTGGAAGAACTTACCCACTGAAGGTTCCACATGGAAGTGACAAGAATTTTATACAGAAGCATCAAGAACTACTCAAGCGTTGAGGACAACACTTTTTGAAGGAGAGGGGCATGTTAGGTCCCTATGCTACTAGTGTAACCTCTTATTGTTATTAGTACGACCCCCTTATTATATTGGTGTGCCCATGTAGTCCCCATATTGTTCTTATTGTGCCCTATAGAAGCCCACTATTGTTATTATTGTGCCCTTACATTATTATTGTTATGTTGGCTTTGATTATATTATGAGCCCTTAGACTCCTATATATAGAAAGGAGGTCTTATCATTTGTATCATCAAAGAATTGTTCATTTGTGTAATGTAAATGAGGTTTCCCCCTCGAAGAGGCTTATTTCTAAGGTGTTGATCTATCTTTTCTATCTTTTTGTGAGTCGGTTTCATAACAATAATGCCCTCCAGCCACTCCATGTGCTTCGATGAGGATGCTGGATCATTCGAACTCCAAAACATATAGGCGCAGTATTTTATCGGAGACCATCTTATACAAGTGTCCAACGATCACATAAAAATTAGCCGCGTGGACCACCAATTCTTTTTTCTGCTGTGTAGAATATCCCTCCGGGGTTTTTCCAGTGGTTAAAACTGGGTTATGTCAGAAAATTGATCGCCTACGACATGTACAACAAAGAGTTGCACATTCAGAAACCCTTCTTCCAAACTAGTGGGTTCTTCGCCTGTCTCAATTTTGGATAAATGATCCGGTCCAACGTTTAATCGTCTGGGCTTCACAATCACCTTAATGCCATATTCTTGAAAAAGAAACAACCACCTACAAATCTTCCCCCAACACAGGATTTTTTAGCAGGTACTTGAGAGAAGAATGATCTCTGTACATTTTGAAGTGCGCACCCAACAGGTAATGTCGAAATTTTTGTAGCATGTACACCATCGCCAACCCTTCGTGCTCTGTAGTTGAGTAGTTCTTCTCATCCTTTGATAATTACCTGCTTGCGAAGGCTATAAGATGATCAAATTTTCCCTCGCTTGGCTGGGTTGATACCACACGTAATGCAATACAGGAGGCATCCACATGAACATGAAATTCCTCCTTCTAGTTTAGGAACACCAAAATGGGCGTAGTCACCATCTTTTCCTTTAAAACATCCAAATTGTACTGACACTCCTCATCCCAGTAGAAAGTCACGTCCTTCTTCAATAATTTCTCTTTTGGTGTAGTTATCTGCGCATAATATTTGATAAACTTCCTATAGTATCTAGTGTGGCCTAACGTTGCGCGCAATTGCTTTACATTTTTTGGAGCTTCTAAATTGACAATAACAACTATCTTCGCAGGGTCTACCATTAATCCTTTCTTGCATACCGCATGGCCTAGAAATATTCCATAGGGCACACAAAAGATACATTTCTTCAAGTTCAGGGCAATCTGATATCTACGAAAAGTATTCAACATAAGGCGCAGGCTTGCAACATGGCACTTTACCAATCCAAACATAGTCGAGTCATCAAAATAAACTTCTAAGAATTTATGGACAAACTGCTTAAAAGCTGTAATTACGACCCTTGAGAAGATTGTAGGCGCATTCTTCAGCCCAAATGACATCACCCTGTACTAGAAGCATCCCCACTCCATCACGAAGGTGGTATTGTTGTGATCCTCTGGCGCGATCTTAATTTGATGGTACCCCAAGAACTCATCAATGAACGAATAGGCCTCCTACCCTCCAACATTCTCCAAAAATTCATCTATAAATGGCATTGGAAATGGTTCATGAACACATGCATCATTGAGATTTCTCAGATCTATGCATATCTTGATTTCAACTTGTTGCTTCTTTTCCTGAACCACCATAGGGCTCACCCAATCAGACTCTTCCACCAGCTCAATGATTCCACTTTCCAACATTTTTTCTAGATCTTTGCGCACCTTCTCCTTATACTTGGGATTTAGACGGTAAGGTCTTTGTTTCACAGTATTTACATAAGGCTTTAGGGTGATCTTCATACACCCTGATCCCTTATTATTCCTTTTAGATCCACGAACTTGGTAGGAAAGTCATAGTATTCGTGCAGTAGTTCTGCAACCTTATCGACTGTATCTTCATCCCAAAGTCACCTATCTTTGCAAACTTAGGCTGCATGTCGGATCCAATGTTCACTTTCCTGGTCTTCAAAGGTTATGCTATATTAGGGTTTTCTGTTTTGGGCCCTTCAACCTCACGTTGTCCCTCGGACTCTGGAATGTTGATATTTTGTGGATCCTCTTCTTCTTCTGCAATCACGTTGCAGCACTCTAGTGCATGGCATAATTGTGTATTCTAGTCCACTTGAACCCATTCTATCGGTTCCTCAGGCATCCTGAAGATTGCAACCTTAATTTCCTAGAGCGCTTCATCAATACACACAAATCCATCCTCAAAGCGGAATGTTAACAAGAAACTTTCCCTCAGGGTATCCCATACGACCGTCCCATGGTGTAGCTTTGCTTCCATGTACCAGTGAATCATAATAGTATTTAGATTGTGGAAAAATATATGTTCCCATTCTAGTTGAGGCTTATCCCTCCAAGATTTAGTCCATCGTGCCAAATTTTTGCTCGGATCATCCTTGCCTAAGTATTTCTTAGTCAGACAGGTATTCACATATCGTAACCTTAGCTTCATCATTCACTTATACTCTTTCTAGTTAGAAAAGTGCTCTTCTAGCACCTCCCTTTCAAACTTATATAGAAACAAACTAACATCATCTAAGCCATCACAGTGAGGAAGATTTCTTACCTCCGTGGATACACACCGAAGCGATTTTGTCATCATATTGTAGCGTAGCGTTGAAACTTCGTGCAACCTATTTTTCCAATGCTCAATTTCTTCATATGAATTTGAGGTACATGAGCTATCTCTATCCCATGTAATTCACCCATATGCAGTGGGATTGATCCAATATTTATTGTGCATAGTGATCTTGTATATTTGATCCAAATCATCTTCCTCTTCATAGTCACAGATTGGTTTAGTGTAGCGTGCACCTTTAGCAGGATCCAATGGGACAAAAACCCGGTGTGCCTTCCTTTCAAATGTCATTCTTTGTTTTTTTAGATTAAATAATGTATCCATATCGATGGCCCAATCAACTCCTAATAAGGTAGGGTAAGGATTGTTTTCATCCACTATTTCAATTACTTCAAAGTCAGCCAGAGCACTTGCTTCCTCAATGTCTACTGTTACCCTATACAGGTGTCCCATATGAATGATCTTCTGTTGATTGGCCATGTGTAGATGTATAGGAGACCATTTTAGCGCAGGTCTCCCCATCCTTTCCCATGTCTGCTTTGCTAACACATTTGCATAAGATCCCATATCCAGGATGAATTGATCCATCTCATACTCTCCAATCTGCGTGATCAACCTAATTTCCTGCCCTGTCCTCTTCTTATGTTTACCCAATTTACTCACATCGCATTGTTCAAGAGGAGTCATGATTTTATCCACACAGTTTTCAATTAGCTCCTAGAGCCCTTCCACCACCTTCCTATCCCGCAACGACTTCATATAGGTTTTCAGAAAAGTAACCAATAACGAGGGGTCCACATTGTGCACTTCATTGTTTTCATCCAATTTCTCTTGGTTTCCTGACGTAGAAGCCTTAGAAAATTTCTTCTTGGCTTCCATACAAGTTTCGTTAGCCTTGTTGAGATCAAATCCAACCTCTTTTTCGACAGCCTTGCACACCCAACCCTCAGTTTTTGGCTGCTTTCCTTTATCTTCTCCTGTGGCAATACCACTTCGCGTCATGATATTGATGCTATGGTATTCTTCATGAGGCTCCACCCTCATCATTTGTATATTTTGCATGTTTGGTTGAGTCTTTTTCTCCTCCATTTTGGCTATCAACACCGAGCAATCTTCTATCACATGATCAAACTGTCTGCAATACTAACAAGATGTATGTGTTGGATTTTTACAGTCACGAGTAAATTACCTGCTTCACCACAATTATAACAAATGATTTGTCCACGACCTCTACCATCCCATCCTCCTCTTCCTCATCCAAAGTCGTAGAATCCTTCACACGCTGCACCTGCGCCTTGATCCCGAGGCCGATTTTCTCCCTGCATTCAATACTCAGGGGTCTGATCCATCATTAATTCATAGCTTCGACAATTTCACTCATCATGCCCAACTAATTTACAAAAGGTACAAAACAATTGTTGCAGAGTCTGTACAAACTTTTGCAAGATGTGACAATGGTCAGTTGCGTGCTTCCCAACTATCTGGCAGATAACGCACCGTAAGGGTACTCATGCGCTTGTTCCCATAATGTTCTCAAGCTTCAAAGGAACAAGACCTCCTCCAATTAGGTAATTCTGATAAACATGACAATGATCCTTATCATGTCACTTATATTTACATTTTATGCACCAAACTTCAGCGCACATCTTAGGCGGAGCTTCCTTTCCTGTATTCAAGCTTTGCAACTCCATGTGCAGGCTTACCAAATGTGACTGAATATGTTGTACTCCAACGTTTGTATCCTGCATTAGTGAGGTTTCCAACCTCATCACAATCTCCATAGCCTTTTCTTTCATTCCTATATTCTGTTGCGATAATGAAATTCTTAGATGAGGAAAAAATGAAGCAATGTACCAATCCCTGTGTTGATCATCCATGATTTTCATATTAGCCTGCCAGATCAGGAATTTTAGTCTTTGATCGAAATCCCACTCAGACTCATTTACCCTCTATTGTATTTCCTTAAACTCTGTTACAGACTGTGCCTGGGACTTAGGATTTTTAAACTCATTGTTCAATGTCACTGAGTCTTTGCCATCGTCGTGCCGAGTTGATCCGTATAGAACTTGACTACCAAGTCAATGCCCTGTCCTGCAACGTTTTGACAAGCTACACTTTCTTTATATTATCATCAATAATCTGCTGTGCCTTCCACGCAACATTTGCGATGAACCAGAATTATTCGGGGTCCTCGCTTCCCATCCTTTAAAGATCAACATCTTCATTGTGTTCTCCATGTCGAATGGTTGATGCGCAAGTGGAGGTGGCGGTGGAGTGGATGGGTGGGGTATCCCCAAGATACCCTGTCTTACCATCTGTAACATGCTTCATGATATTCTTAGAATATTTCCTTCGTCGTCGCTACCAGAAGATCCTAACAATGGATTGTATTCAGAGCCTAATTATTTGTTCCTTCTTAAGGGTTTTCCGCTTCGCGTAGTCCCAAACATCAATGTAATGGCATAACTCATTTTTCACACAACAACATCTTAATCTAGATTTTCAGATATTTTAAGTACTTACCTCTTGGTGTCTTGAAGAAACTGTGTTTTGCTTCATTATAGCTGATGGTCGTATCGCTTGCAAGCTCAATGATGAATCCTCCTAAGTTACGATCAACCCAGTGATCAACACCCCACGCGATGTTATTTTCTAAAGATTCCAAGTGCTTTACCAGTTTTTGGGTCCACACGATAGGGTCGTCAAGCTTCCATGTACCCTAACTATTTGATAACCTAGACAACCACTTGTGCAACTCGTAATGAAAGAAACAAAAGAAGTTTTCAAGCTCGTTTGTGTACAGGTATCTGTTAAGCCATTCTTCCTTGAATAAGCGCGAATTTCAGTTATCTAGTGGTGCAAATGTGTGATTTTTTCAATCAATCCACTTCTCAATTTATTTATTAGTAGGGAACCATTTATTTGACATCACTTGTTCCTTAGACAGATCATGTTCTCGGCAACTAAACCATTTGTTGGCTTGAGGGGGCCTAACCCAAGTTCAACGTTATCTGCGCCAACCAACAAAACCCTAACTGCTGGCCCTTTCGGAAACAACCTGCATAGCACAGGTTGCAGTCTCACCCGAAGCACTATTAGGGGATGACATAACCAGGTTTCTACATCCAGAGGCCTGTGTTCTATGTGCATTTAGATATCCTTCTCCTCTAGGCTACTAAAGAATTCTCCACTTCCTGTCATATGGAACAAGACACTTCAATCTAGGTACCGCACTCCCCATCATGGTGTTCACCATGAATGAAATTAAGCTGAAGTCTAATTTGAATTGTGAGGCAAGTGCTTCCCCTCCTGCTCCTCCTGAAGGTTTCTTGTGCATACACTTTGTTGCATATTTCCCAAATTCATGTAGTGATTTTTTTTTTTTTTGCCCTTCCTAACCAAGGAAACAATCTCTTCCTCCTTAGATTTGGATGTTATTCCATTTCTAGTGTTCCACCTAATTTCTTCCTACACCAAATCATATCACAATCTCTTCTAGTTTGGCAATTTTTCCCTTCCATTTACAGAGTCATAGTAGGTGTGCCAACATTTTGAAAGGCCTAGGAGTGCTAGGCTCACTAGTTCTGAAGAGGGAATATTTTCTCCAACTCCTCCAAGTTCATATCGACACTGAGTGAACCTAGAGAGGTAATGTGGAATGGTTTCTCGTTTTTGCATGCAAATGTTTTTTAGCTTGTCCCTCAATGCCAATTTCCTAATATCACTGCTAGTTTTGAATAATTTAGTGAGGGTCTTCCACATAGAAAATGGAGTCCCTTTTCCATGTAAATTTGAGACTATGTTGTCTCTCACACCCTCCAAGATGATCCTCCTAGATTTTGCAGTATCCTTCTTCCACTGTGCAAGTGCTTGTGCATCATATGGTCTTGGTTGTGGAATGTTAGTCCTGATGTACTACAACAAACCAATTCATGAAATTTGAGGTTCCCTTAAGGGTATACTCCAATCTCAATCCGTTGAAAGGCATTTTATTGTACGAAAGAAAGTTGCTTCACTGAATCTACAAATCAAAATATCTGAAGGAGAAGATCTATTGGTTGCTTTATAGTGTTATTTCTACTCCGATACCATCTAGAAATTATTATAAATTTTCTACTACTAATGTATTCGAACTTAAAACAAGAGTTTGCAAATTTCCTCACTATTCTGTAGAATGAAAATCACAATTTAGAAACACATGTAGTGACATGCAACCATTAAAACACCATAAGAAAACAATGATTTATGGGGGAGCCTAACTGTAAAAAAACCCCTCTGGTACTTTTCATTAATCATATGAGAATGAGAAACTATTACAATGTGTTGCTTCAAATCTGAAGCACACCTTACAATGTAAAACTGTTCTCCTTCTGAATATCTTTGTCTGGCCAACACTTAGCCAATTAAAGGCTCCTATTTCCTTGCGTAATCATGGAGGAAATTATCTCCTAAAAAGTAGGAATTTCTCCTATTTTCTTGCGCAGTTCCCAAGGAATTATTTACTTTCTTAACTGCCAAGCCTATACACTCAACTATCATACAATTGATAATTACGATGTGCCTTTTCCTCCACTCTATCTAGGAAATTCGAATTCCATGCATGTCTGGGATATTTTTAGCTGATTGACTAGTTTAACTGAGAGATCATTGAGTTAACAATAGTTCTACTACTCAAATGACCTTCAATTGACAAGGGTTGCTTGAGCTCAGTTAATTGAGTCAAACTGAAGGTAACTAAATTAGATTGCTAAATTTTAGCAATCACTACATTCACAACTCTACTTCTAGCCTATAACTTGAATTTACTGAGTAAACTATTAGATAAAGCCAAGTCACACAAGTTAATTGCAATCCAAGTCATTCTGCTAACGTGGAAAATCGAATAACTAAATTTGACTAAGGCACAAGTCAAATTTAGCATTTCTTTCTACAATTTCTAACAAAATTTACTAAAAATATCCCTAGTCACAAATGCAATTCAAATTGCCTAGTGAAGTGGAGGAAAAAGGGATAATTGTAATCAATATTGTATACTAGTGAGTGTACAATGTTTGCATGTAGCAGGTGATCTAATTCTCTTGGATTTGCATAAGGAAATAGGAGCTTTCCCTATTCTTTAGGAGCAAGAATTTCATAAGGAAATAGGAGGAAGCATGAGGCTTATTTTGGATAAGTATTGTTCAGAGTAGACTTAGGAGGAGATCAATATTGCAGTGCAGATTGAGATTCAATCATTGAAGCTGTCATTGTAATAGATCATTATTCTCATTTGATATAGTACAAATAGAGGAGGGCTTTTTCCCAGTTGGGTTCCCTAGTAAAAATTGTGTTCATTGTGATTGAATGATTGCATGTGCTTCTATTGTCAATTTTCCTTCCACAAAATTTAGTAGAAGAAAGTATTGTCTATAGATTTCAGTCTAATTTCATTAGCAGTTGTAAATTTCAAATTATTTCTACATGGTATCAAAGCTATTGAAAACTACATAGAAACTATGTTCCTGATAATCTCTCAAAGAAATTTTGAATAGCAATTTATGGTGCAGGTATTTCTTCAGTGCAAGAATAATGTCTTTCAATGGATTGAGGCTTTAATATGCATTGGAGGGAACTTCAAATTTATATGCTTAGAAAGACATAATGGAAGTTGTACTTGATGAGAATGGAGTATTGGAGTACACAAACTGATATTCCAAAACTAGCAACATAAGATTCACACTAGCTAGCTCAGTGGAAGAAAGAAATAACAAAAGTCAATAGGATTATCCTGGAGGGAGTTATAGACCACGTGGTTTCAAATTTTCATGGAAAGGAGATTCCATTTTCAATGTGGGAAGCACTCAAAAGCCTATTCGAAAGCATTAGTGATGCTAAGAATATGACATAACGAGATAAGCTCATGAACATTTGAATGAATAAAAAAAATTATTGTTTGATACCTATCCAGATTCACCGAGGTGAGGGATGAGTCTGGAAGAGTTGGAGAGGTTGTGCCTCCATCTGAAATTGTAAGCTTAACACTTCTTGGTCTTCCAAAGTCCTGGCACAATTATAAGGATTCAATTAATGGTAGAGACAAGCTCCCATATTTGGAGAGACTTTGGTATGAAATAGTGCAGGAGGAGATTAGAAGAAACACTATAGATGGAGGCACATCCAAAACTGATGAGGAAGAAAACTTTTCTTTAGCAGGCAAAGGAAAGAAATCCAAAGGAAAGAAGGCTCAAGGCAAGGCAAAATCTATCCAGAACCATGGAAAGAATAAAGACCTTAGTAAAATTAAATGCTTTCACTGCCATGAGTATGGACACTATGCAATCAAGTCTCCACACAAGAAATCCAGTAAGAAGCCTACAATAGGAGCAGGAGGAGATGCTCTCACAACACAATTCGAGTTGGATTTCACCCTCATTTCTTGCAATGAGAGTACTGTATGAGGTAGTGTATGGTACTTAGACTTTGGTGATTCATTTCATATGACGAGAAATAAGGAGTTTTTTAGCAGCTTAGAGGAGAAGGACCTATAATTACACATAGATATTGGAGATGATGGAAGGTATAGTACCAAAGGGATTGACACAATCACCTTTAAGAGGGATTCAAGCTCCCACCTTCACCTAAAGAATGTAATGTATGCGCCTGTTCTAAAGAAAAATCTAGTTTCTATAACTATACTTGAAGATAGAGGATATGATGTGGTAATCTGTAAAGGGAAGGCTTATCTAAAGCAAAACTAGTTGTACTTGAAGACAAAGGATTTATGTGGTGTTTAGTAAAGGGAAGTCTTATTTGAAGCATGTTTAAACTGTAAAAGTAAAAAAAATGGTGTTAGGATTAAAAATATATACAAGCTAGAAGTTGATGCATGCATCAGATTGAGTAGTAAGCCAAAACATGTTCACGGTCAAGATGTTGGATAGATATGGCATAGGTGCATGGGATACCTACACCACAAAAATTTGAAAATAATACAACAAATCGCCAATGGAGTTCCAAAATGCACTCTTGATCAACATGATATTTGCAAGGGATGCATTATTGGAAAATATGTTAAATCCTCTTTCCAAGGCTGAGATAGTAGAGTTGAAGCCATTTTGGAGTGAGTTCACTCAGATGTGTGTGGACCATTTTCCATAGTCTCAATTGGCACAAGTATTACATGATCTTCATAGATGATATTTCCCGCAAATGTTGGATCTTTTTTATGAAGAATAAAGATAAGGTTTATTCAAATTTTATTGAATTTAAAGCCTTAGTTGAAAATGAGACTAGAAAGAAAATTAAATCCCCGAGAAGTGATAATGGGAGAGAGTATGTGTCTAATTCCTTCAAAGAATTATGTTCCAAGGAGGGTATTAGAAGGGAGTTGATTGCACCCCGCAATGCACAACAAAATGGGGTTCTAGGGAGGAAAAATAAAATTATTGTAGGAGCTTCTAGAGCAATGTTACATGACCAAGGGTTGTCACTATCCCTGTGGATAGAAGATTGCAATACAACTGTTTACTTACAAAAAAAGACCCATCACAAAATTATAGGAATGATTATGCCTAAAGAGGCTTTCACTGGGAGGAAGCCAGATGTATCCCAATTTCAAATTTTTGTATCCATAGTCTATTGTGATGTCTCCAAAGATAGTAGGAAAACGTTGGAACCCACTGTAGAGAGGGGGGGATCTTTGTGGGCTATATTGAGTTACCTCATATTTTTTGGGTGTACATCCCCTCAATTAGGATGAATTTTATGAGGAGGGATGTAAGATTTAATGAGGAGAAATCCATGAGGAGGTCTCTAGAGCAAGAGATGAACACAATAATAGAGGAGGAGATTCTAGCTCCAAAGGAGGAGTCTCAGTCAGATCACAAAGTTAGATCTTGCTCAAAGGAAAGAGGACATTCTAGGAAGATGATGTGGAGTAGCCACATGCAGAGGAGTAAAGAGCAATCCTAATGGATGCACCCATTCACATAGATACTTCTAGAGAAGGGAGAAAGAGGACTAAGATGGTTTAGAGGTTGGTGCAAGAAGATCAAGAGTAGGTTGGAGCTCCTAGATCCTTGCGTAGACAGAGGAGATCGCTAGACATATATACAAGATATATGGTACTCATGATAAACTTAATAGATTCTGAGTCATCTTATTTCAAAGAGGCCATTTCCCAACAGGTGCGAGTAGATTCCATGGTGGAGGAGTATAATGTTAGAAAATTATATATTACAGAGCAAAGGAACACATAAAATATTGTGGAAACATAAATAGATAAAACACATAAAACAAGAGAGACACAAATATACGTGGTTCACCCAATTTGGACTATGTTCATAGAGAAACAACAAGTCCTTCCTTTTATATTATCTAGCAAAATGAAGAGATACAACCTACAACAAATCTGATATAATTTCCTCTTTTCTCTCACACAGTCCCCTCTTCCTTTATCGCTTAGAATAATAATGTACAACTGCAATACAATTCCCTCATATAAAATGAGGGTTTCCTTCTAGGGAAAAATACCATAAATTAACATAACTTCTACCATTAGACCATCCATCTAATGAATTGCCTAGATTGACTACAAAATTACAATATTTTACAAGGCAATTTTTCATCGATTTTTAGCTTCAGGGGAACTCCCCAGAACCCCACCAGGGCCCCGCTTACCCTCGGATCCCCACAAGGGGGACAAGCCCCCCCCTCCCCCCACACTCCCCATGTGGAGGGGTATATATTATTCCTAGGGTGTACATCCGGCTGAAACATAGACCTTTGAATCAAGAAGATAATCAAGCTCCACACCCAACATATAACTCCATCATGAAGAACAATATTGGGAAGTGGTGCCTAGACTTGAGAATAAGTCAGTTGTTGGTTCCAGGTGGTTGTATAAGGTGAAACATATAAATGATGCTAGTGTTGAGAAGTACAAGACCAAATTTCTGGCCAAAGGCTTCTCACAAGTGGAGGGGATTGATTATGAGGAGAGATTTTCCCATGTGGAAAGATACTCATCTATCATGACCATACTTGCATTGGAAACAAAAACGGGGTGTAGGATCTACCAAATGGATGTTAAAACTACCTTCCTTAATGGAGTGGTTGAGGAAATGATCTACATTGAGAAGCCTAAGGATTTCGAGGTGTTGAAAATATCAACAATAAATGATAAAAATAGAAGTGCTAAAAATAGCATTTTGGGATACATTCCAATTTTAGTTAGTCCCTGAACTAAAATTGAGAATTAAAATTAGAATTTGATCTTCGCAGCTATTTGTAAAATGATTAATTAATTCATCTTGAGTTAATTAGTTGTAGGAAATCAAATATGAAGTCTATGTGAAGACATGCAACAATTTCTCCATTGATTAAGGAAGTTATCCCTTGATTAAGGAGTTCAGGATGAGTTGTACTTTGAGTTGTAATTAGTTAGCTTAATTATCTGAGTTAGGTCTAGATACATTAGTTCCGACAGTTTGTGGAACTGATTATGAGTTCAGTTAGTTAATGCATGCAGGCATGTAACTGCTGCACTTTAGATAACTGAATATTATCTCATAAATAACTCTTGCATGTCAGTTTAGTCAAAGACCCAATTGAGATCAAATGATGGGACAATGTACTATCAGTTGCAGGAATATTCCATGGAGGATATCTCTTGCATGCAGAAGGAATTCATTCCTTGGAGATTGCGCAGTTACTTTTGAGTTTGATGAGGCCAATTCACACAGGTGGCAACATTGGACCCCAAAAGAAACTGCGCAAGGAAATAGGAGGCTTGGAGGGATGGAAGAAGGCATATGTTGTGTCTATTCAGTCTGTGAGCTATCTTGTAGGACTGTACTGAGAACTGGATAGCTTGTGAGTTAAAGCTTTGTGTAATCTGAACATATTTCCACTTGTATGATATTACAGAGATCGGGGTTTTTAGCTGAGCCTTTCCCCAGAGTATTCTTCTGTGTTCATGTGTGATTGCTTTCTCATTCTCAGTTATATGTGTTCTATTTGATCTTGCTCATAATCGATTAAGATTCCACAAGTTTGTTGTAGAAGTAGATCTATTATTTTGCTTTAGTATATTGCATAATCTGTTGATCTACAGTGGGAAATTATACACGAGGCCTTTAACAGGGAAACACGTGTGTAGGCTCTAGAGAGCCCTCTATAGTCTCAAGCATGCAGCTTGTGCTTGGTACACTCGCAGAGATTCTTATCTTAGTGGATTCGGATTCACTAAGAGTGAACCATATGAAAATATCTACTACATTATGGTAAATGGTTGTATTCTCATCTTAGTTCTCAACGTGGATGATTTGATACCGACAGGGGATGACAGGTTGATCCAATATTTAAAGGAGGACCTTTTAAGAGAGTTCGACATGAAGGATATGGGTTTGACGAAATAATTCCTTGGCTTGGAGGTGTGGCAGGGAGATGGAGGGATATTTTTTGGATAGGGGAAGTACACCTCTGAAATCCTTCAGAGATTCCATATGCAGGATTTCAAACCCATGGATACTCCTCTAATTACTATCCAGAGGAAAGAGGATGCTTCTACAGGGGAGGCAGTAGATGGCACTCTCTAAGGAAAGTTGGTGAGGTCCTTGATGTTCTTGGTGAACACAAGGCCATATATTTGTTTTGCATTGAACTAACTTAGTTAGTTCATGGTGGATACTATGAAGCTTCACTGGAAAGAAACAAAACATGTTCTAAGATACCTCAGAGGCACAACATTCTTTGGTTTATGGTACATGTATATTGATGGAGTGAAGATCCAAGGCTTCACATATGTAGATGGGGTAGGGAGTCCCTCAGATAGGAAGAGCACATTAGGATCTATCTTTAGTGTTGGGTCAACAACATTTTGTTGGTACAACAAGAAATAAAGATCTGTAGCACTCAGCTCAACATAGGTTGAGTATATGGATGCTAGTCAAGCAACATACAAGGCTATTTGGATGAGGAAGACCCTGGTTGGTCTGTTCAGTCAGGGGATGGAGCCTACATTGATCCGATATGACAATCAGAGTTGTATAAAACTCTATGAAAATACAATGTTTCATTATATGTATAAGCATACTGACCTTAGGTACCATCATCTGAAGATTGTGTGTAGAGGAGGATTGTTATGTTACAATACATTCCTATTGAGGAGTAGGATGCATACATTTTAACAAAGGTTTTGTCAAGAGGAAAGTTTGAGTTCCGTAGGAGCAGGATTGGGGTTGTACATAACCCTTTTCTTGCTAAGAAGGAGTGTTAAATAGTAGCAAGAAAAGGCTTCATTTGTCTTATGCCTTAGTCAAATGAGGAAATTTGAATTTCCAATTTAGTAGGATGAGTTGGCAAGTAGTTAGCAGGAGTGACATGGAAAAATCACTTAGTTAAGTCAGTCAATTCAAGTTTATGGGCTAGAAGTAGAGTTGTGTGCAAGTTGGTGGCTAAGATCTAACTATCAAGAGGTATTATCTTTAGTGGAAGTAAGTGATCTAAGATCTAGTCTTGAACAAAGTCAGTTTGATTTCAGTTAAGTATTTGCAATTGTTGTAAACTCAACTAAATCTCAGTTAACTAGTTAATTGACTAAAAATATCCATAGTCATGCATGAAATTCAAATTTCTTAGTGAAGTGTAGAAAAAGGGAAAATTATAATCATTATTGTATACCAGTGAGTGTACAATGTTTGCACATAGTAGGTGAGATAATTATCTTGGATTTACACAAGGAAACAATAGTTTTCCCTATTATTTAGGAGCAAGAATTGCACAAGGAAATAGGAGGAAGAAAGATGCCTATTTTTTCTAAGTATTGGCTAGAGCAAACTTAGGAGGAGATTAGTGTTGCAATGCAGATTGAGCTTCAAGCATTGAAGTTGACATTGTAATAAATAATTGTTATCATCTAATATAATAAAAACAGAGGAGGGGTTTTCCCAGTTGGTTTCCCCACTAAAGACTATGTTTATTGTGATTGAATGATTGCATGTGTTTCTATTGCCAGTTTTCCTTCCATAGGATTTTGTAGAAGAAATTTGTGTTTATTGATTTGAGTATAATTTCATTAGTAGCTACAAATTTCAAGTTATTTCTACAAACATGTCATCCAAATAGACAATAACAAATGAATCCATAAAAGAGTGCAATATATCATTCATTAACATAAAAAAAACATAGCTAGTGCATACATATGCCAAATGGCATGAGTAACCATTCATACAAAACTTGTATGGTTTTGAAAGTGGTCTTCTAGGCATCTCCTTCTCTGACTCAAACTTGGTGATATCTTGACTTTAAGTCTAGTTTGGTGAACTATTTGGCTTACTACAATTTATCCATCAGATCATATATCATGGGTTGGGAGTACCTATTCTTGAGTGCCATTTTGTTTAATTCTCTATAATCAATACACATTAGCCAAGTCCCATCATTCTTTGGCACAATGATGATGGACGACCCACATGATGAGGTACTTGGTCGAATGACACCCTGTTCTAGTAGTTGCTACAATTACTTCTTCATCTCACTTGCTTCTCTAACAAACTACCTCTATAGCCTAATGTTTGGGGAGTTTGGTAATAGTTGGATATTGTGCTTCACTTCCCTCTTGGGAATCAGGCCTTCAGGATCCTGGAACACATCCCTGTATGCATATAACAACTCTTCCACTTATTGTTTATGTTTCTTGGTACACTTCTCTAGGGATGACTATTCTCTCATTGACTCTTCTACATATTGGATTTCTATTGAAACCAAAAAGCATAATTCTTGCTAGAGTTGATCAATTTCTTGGCTTGGTTGGAACTTACCAATGAAATTTTGGACTTGCCCTTATGCTCGTTGATGGTGAAGGGTTTTATATCCTTGGTGAGGTGGTATTGGTTGGATCTTTGCATGCATATTACGTCCCACATGTACACATAGGGATTTCCAAACACCATTCCAAATACATTTAGGGGAACTACATCTAGTTCTACTTCATCAATAAAATCAACATCGATAACAAATCTAATTTTGCAATTTTTGGCTACCTTTATTTCCATATATTTATTTACCCATCCCAATGGATATAGGCTTGGATGATCACAAAATTCCAATCCGAATTTGTTGACAAGTGATACTGCAATGATATTTTCTTATGATCCTTTGAGTCAAATAAAGCATCAATCCTTGTCTTCTTGACCTATATATATATATATGGAAGAGTCTAGTCTTTTCGTTCTCTTCCTACTAAAGAAGGCTACTTATATCCACCTACTTCTACACTAATGTACTTATGATCTTCTCATCCATGTCGAAGTTTATTTCAACCTGGTTTCTCTAATTAGTGGCCGGAGGTTCATATTGTTTGCATCTTTCTTCTTTTTCTTCAGGTTAAGCTTTAAATGCAACTTCCAACATTTCTCCTTTGTATGACTGTTAATGTTATAGTGGTTGCATTGGTTGTTGTGATCTTTAAACTAGTGTGATGTGGCTTTTGTCTTCTTCTCCTTTCCCTTTCCACTTCTTCTTCCCCTCCTTTGAAGCGTCCTAGTACTCCTTCTGCTTCAACCCCCTAGATTGTCCTTTTTTCTAGCCTATGTTCTTCAAGTACTGTGCCCTACCGCAAGCCTCATCCACTGAGGATGGTTTGAACAACATCACTTGCTTCCAAATATGGCTATGTAGACCTCACAGATACTTGAGGAGTACATTTGGGTTCTTTGGGGCAATATCCAACATTATGGCCATCTTTCTAAATTAAGTGGTTTACTCCTGTACACTTTGCCCCTACTTTTTCTTGAAGTAATGCCACTGGATCCATTGGTCCTCTACATACCTGAGATAGTAAATTTCTGACTTTATAAGGATTTGAAATCTCTCACTTAGCCACTTGAGGATCTCCTTTGAACCTCAAAGGCTTTGCGTGGCTTTCCCACCAGGTCATGGCATGACCCTCTTATTTCAGCTGATCAAATGAAATCTTTTGTTATTTCTCTATATGATGAACAATAAAATAAACTTCTAGTTGCTACAACCAATGATTTAGATTCATAGCATCAATTTCACCTTGATACATGATGATGTTGACCTTGCGGCTTCCATTTTGAACACAAAATGTGAATTGTAACGACACTCGAATTGGGTTAATCCTTTTTGGGTTCTTTCTTATATTCCCTCTCTAGTTCTTCTCGATTTATTGATTTCCATTTTGATCCAACCTCTATGTTAGAACCTACATATTCTCTGAATAGCTCGAGCATATATTCAGGGCTGCCATGAGAAGCAACACATTATGGTTTATATCTATGACTTCTGCTTCCATCTATGCAAATCCCTCCTCTGAGGGATCAAGATGGTTATTGACATATTCATTGGCCATGGTTGGGGTTTTATGATTTTCAGCTTAAAAAATATCGATCCCCTACAAATCCCACAGTATACCTAAAGAAACCTACTCTAATACCAATATCATCTATTAATTTCCATGGATATTCCACTGGACAATTCTTCATAACATATCTAGTAAAATATATTTGAAAATATGAATTCCACACTATGAGGGTTTATTTTTCCTTATATTTCTAGATCCGTAAATTATTGTTTATTGCATGTGCACGCTAATTATAACTATGTAGAAAATATAGAAAAATTAATTAAAACTCACAAACAACAAATTAACTCAAGATATAACCTGGAAAACCCTTTCGGGAGAAAATCCAACTAGAAGGTGAGGCTACTATGCTCTCTTTCTCTGAATGAAAAAATGGGTGCAATATAAAAAAGTGAGGCTTGTGGCTTGTGGGATGTTATAGTGCACAAATCTTGTTCTTTTTCTCTCATTCTATCCACTCACAACCACTCTACTCATTTATGGAGGAAAATGCACTTGAATAGAATGGAACCCATTTTCCTCCTATTGGCTCAGTTATAACACAACCTGATAATGTACTAGCGGTTAAGTTTGACTCCTTCAAATCTTCACTAGAGTTACAATATGAACTATTTTTTATTATTATTCATCATTATGACATGGATATCCCCTTTTCCATGAATGATGGGGGTTGACATGGCATCCTCTCGAATTATGGTGGTAGAAATAGGAAGGTCACCTTTTAAGTGTCATAACTTTTGCATATAGACTCTGATTGATGTGATTCTTGTGCCTTTGGAAATTTCTCTCTATGTAAAATAGAAAAAAAATAATGTACTTAACTGAAAAATTTACACCCCAGATAAAATTCTGTTTGATGCCTAAAACTACTCCCAAAAGGTTTCAGACTCTAATTTTTCAAATTGGGTCCTGTCAATAAAAAAATGTCATGTGAGATGATTCCTCCACTTTTTCTACTTTGAAAGCTTCAAGATGGATGAAAAACAATATAATGATCCATTCCATATCGTGTCGTTTTTATAGTGTTTTCTTCTCAAAGGTGTATGAAAAGGAAACACTTAAGACCGTGAATGACAAACAATCCTAACAATATAAATGGCTGCTAAACATTGTAGATATGCAACAAATGATAGAAACAAAACCTGCCAAAGTCCTGATCTGTGCAACAATCATAGTTAAACAGAAAAACGAAATAATAATAAATGTGGGTAACTCCAATAATCCAATGGAAACCAGATACACAAAGAATAGATTTGATTAAATAACACTTGTGAACGGAACAAATAAATGTTACTAGTCCCCCTCTATTGGATGGGTTCTTGGCTATCCTCAAACGTCTTTAGCTTGTGTAGAATCTCTCTCCTCTATAATGTGTAAACCCAACAAATAAAATGTTTGAGCTCAATGGGAACTCAAATGGAAGAAAAATGGTGTGTGACAATGATAATAATAAGAGTTACAATAGTGAGTGCAATAATGAAAATAATCAAAAGTGAATAACGAATGGAAAACCCTTCTATTTATAGCAAAATATTGAGTTATCCTCGAATAATGAGCAATAATAAAATGTTATTAACCCCATTCTTGGAGTAACCACTTGGAATGTTTTATTATATTTGGTTAGGAGGGAAAAAGTATTTAAACTTCTATTTAGAAATAATAAATAAATAAATTATTTATTTATCATCTCAAGAAATTGGTTAAGGAACAATAAAAAAATAATGATTTATTTAACTATTCCTAAGGGATTTAGTCAAACTTGACAAATAATAATAATTAATTAGTGATTAATTAATTATTCCTAGAGAAAAATAAGATAATTAATAATTTATTTGTTGATTTTTCATAACAAGGTCAAATATGACAAGGAATATTAATTAAAAATGGTTTAATTAATTATTCCTAGAAGAAAATTAAATAATTAGTGACTTGTTTAATTATTCTTCATGGGTTTAATTATAAAATGCTTAACAAATATGGTTTATTAAGTAATTTCTCACAGTGAAAGCAATTTTATTGTGGTAAAATTGGCCTTACATGGTGTACTTCGATCCATCTAGTAAATTAGGCTAAATGATAATTTTTTTGGTGATAATAGATTGCCCCCCAACGTATGAGTGTTAGGATCAAAATGAATGATCGAAGTACGTTGTAAAGACACAATCACTAGACAACAAAGTGGAGTTAGAAAGAGAGAGAGAGAAAGACCAATAGAGTTGAAGCGAAAGAAAATAGGGATAGAGGGGGCAAGACCAATGCAAGTATCCTTTTATGTTGTGGTACCGGATCTCAGTGAGGCGGGCGAGGCATACCTATACCGGCCAAGATAACTTAGTACAAACATAATGATGTGCCCAGAAATATAAACCTGAGCAATGAAGTACATGTTGAATGGTACATGACATGCTAGCATAAATGAGCCAGAAAATAATACAATGTGTCCCATATACATAATGCACCTAGTAAAACATGAGAAAGGAATGAATACAATAATATATGAGTACATGAGATATAATGTCCCTTCACTCAAAAATGGGTGGGATGGAGGGTAGAAAAACCGAAGAATCCCTACTAAACAGGGAAGGGATCTACAAATCTGAATGGATCATATGAAGGAGATGTGCATGCTAGGAACACTGCGATTAGTAGGAACTTAACCCATCAACTTCGTGGAACTGCATCCAAGGCTATAGCCAAATATGAAGGCATTCAGGCATGTGGGGGGGCTACTTGAAGGGCCACCCTCTCATGAGGGCTAAAACTTCTCATGCACACCCGGGAATCATTGGTACAATATGCTATATCACTGGACCATCAAGTGTATGAATCACGAACATGAAACAACCAAGTCAAAGGGAAAGGAGGAGTCCCTTCACTTGATTCGAGGTGTCGAACAAGGGTGGAAGCTGGAACCAAGATACACCACCATTTAGGCCGTTCTTTTGGAATAGATATGATGATATTGACAGAATAGGGCCCGCCATAAGTGAGGCAATGAGGATCCTCAAGTAAGACACGAGGGAAAATAGTAATGTGACTAATGGACTGACACCAGGGACAATGGAAAATTATGGGACTAAGGGACAAACAAACGACTTCCCTTGTCAAAGACTAAAGTGCATGGTTGACTTGGCAACGACTGACTCAACTCCGGAGGGGTTGGGGGACAATATAACTGGAGGAAAAAATGGGCAACACAAGATGAATGGTATGAAAATATGGATGGAATATTGTGACATGATATAATGGGATGTGAAACAAACTCCATGGATGTAAGGGTGACTCATTGCGGATGCTCTGAACAAGGGTGACTCGATGACATTGCCACACAAAATAGGCCCAGTGGGGACCATGAAAGAATTAGTAAATGACAGTTACTTATGACGAAAATTGACACGTGAGATGAAAAGTACCAAGGGAAGGTGGTCCCAAAAGTACAAGCGTCGCATATGAAGAAATTCGGTTTTGAGAGGTGACGAAGTGACCCTTCTTGGAAACATGACTTCCTAGTGAAGTATTAAATCATCAAAAACTAAGAAAGACCCATTATAATACTCGATGAGATCTTTCCAACGGTGCTGACGGTTCGTCAAATTGAGCTACAGTTTGGTCGCAATGGGAGACAAAAAAATAGTGGGTTTTTCTATGAAAGGACGTTTTCCCTCCAATTTGAATTCATTTGCTAAGTGAGTTATGGTGAATTTGGAAAGGAGAAAGAGGCCCTAAATCTTGTGGATACCATAGCATACAAACCGACCATTGGAATTGGGATCTACGACTTTCAAGAAAGTGGCCTTACTTGTCTAAAAATGGCCTTAATGCTTCTTGGAACGATGGCTCCTGATGAAGAATTAAGGGAAGAGGAAAACGAGAATGAACTGTTAGAGGAGGTCTGGAATCACCGTCACCCACTAAGTCAAACATTGGGACTATGTGGTATACAGTAGAATATTTGAAGAGATGGTATCAAATGTCTACGATATGCGATGTGCATATGGCTCGCCAGAGAGGCCGGCAGGACAAACTATCCATGAAATGGGAGGATAATCAACCATACCTAGATTTGGTGTGATCTAGGCTGAGAATTATGTTAATCAATTGAGAATATGGCCAGGGGAAAACCATCATGCCCGCAAGCATGGGATACTACCTGCAAATGTATGTGATGGAGGGGACTGATCTAGTATGTAAAGGTGGGGATGATGCCCCCTAGCAGGAGGATTTTGTGGAGCGCGATTGTGTTTCAAGTGCTCAAAAAAGGGATTCAAGCATCTCGAACCAACTTGGCATGATATCCTCCAAAGTATAATAATGAGATGTAGGGGCCTACGTCCTTCCCCCAGTATGTTGAAGGTGTACTAGATGTATCTAGAGTGGTGGACTCCAAGTATGGAAGGAAATATGCATGATGGTTCATATCGTCCCAAGGATAATCAGGGGTAGTCATGGATTCCATGATGTCCTCATCATAATGGAAGATGAGGGGAAGAAGACTGACTACATGATGTGGCAGCTATACCTGGTGCATCAACCTGAGAAAGAAGGTTCACATACACATCATCTGGAATGGTAGACAATGAGCTAGTAGATGAAAGCTCTACCGATGTTGAGACTTGGGCTTCCAACGAAGGAGGTTCGATAAAAGCGTGCGTAGAAACTTCAGAAAGATTTTTCTGCAAGGAACTCAAGGATGACGATTGGTAAAAGATATGGCATGTGGAGTCTATCATCTCGACATCGGGGGGAGGGATCATGATGGTAGGACCAGAGTCACCAGATTCCCCCAATTCTAGTGTACTAGTGGTACTAGAATCCACATGTAGAGGAGTAGGTGATCGACTACGAGTGGCCTCGTATTCGCAAAGCACTTGAAGGCAACCATAGAATTTATCGAGACGAGGGAAAAAATGGGAATAGTGACCATAATGATCACACAAGGCACAAGGGTGATTTGTGCACAACGTTTTGATTTTCTTAATTGCTCCCTGTAAGGTAATTTGGACCTCAGGGATATTTGACTTAGGGAATGCTTCATGAACCAAAGTTTTGAGACGAGGAAGCTTGGGAAAATTATTGGTGGCATTCCCAAAAATGTTACAAAAAGTGAACATAGGTGTTGGCTTTGGGTCTTTGGGAGCTAGAGGTTCTTGGGGAGCCTTGTCTGTAGGTTCTTTCCTCTTAGCTTTTCCCCCCTGTTCGGATGCTTTCACAATAGAAGTAGGTTCCTGTTGAGGTTGTGATGGAACTAGAGTAACGGAAGGGGTCGTAGGGACCGGTTGAACCAGGGTCAAAGCATGATAAGGTCTTAGATGACCAGTGGGAGTGCTTGTAGAGGGGTCAATGTACCATACTGGGATCCCCAAATTCATCTTAGGGAGGACCAATGAAGCCATGACAGGGACATAAAAGATGCTCGAAGGAGGAAATAAGAAGTGTCTCTGGCCTACAGGGTAATGTCCTGGTGGAACAACTCCTGGATGGTTGAGACCTGGAGGAACAATTCCTAGTGGGAACATAGGAGAGGCACCCACAAATGGAGGAGGTCCTGGAGGAGTGGATCTAGATGGCTTGGCTGGAATGGTGACCGTGGGGTGATGAGGAGTTGGTTGTGGATCAGATGTGCCAGATTGCTTGAGAGCAGCCCGTGATGCTTGTAACATGCAAACACTCAAAGAGTTAGGCTCTGAGATGAGAGGGGGAGGACCAGGGAAAGCACCCAATAAGGCAATCGTGAAATTCATCGAGACGAGGGAAACAATGGGATTAGTGACCATGATGATTGCACAAGGCACAAGGGTTATTTGTGCGTAAAGTTATGAGTTTCTTGGCTAGACCTGGTAAGGTAATTTGGACCTCAGGGATATTTGACTCAGGGAATGTTTCATGAACCAAAGGTTTGAGATGAGGGAGTTCAGGACAATTATTAGTGACATGCCCAACAACTTTACATAAAGCACACGAAGGTGATGAATTTGGGGCTTTGGGGGCTGGAGGAGCTTGGGGATCCTTGTCCTTAGGTTCTTTCCTCTTGGTTTCCTCCCCTGTCTAGATTCTTTCGTAATAAGAGTGGGTTCCTGTTGAGGTTATGATGGAACTTGAACAACGGTAGGGGCTATAGGGAGCGACTGAACTCGGGTCAAAGCATGATAAGGTCTCAGCTGACCAAGCAAAGTTCTTGCAAGCGGATAAATGTACCATACTGGGATCCCCATAGTCATATTAGTGAGGACCAGCGAAGCTGTAACAAGGATAGAAAGGATTCCCAGAGGAGGAAATAAGAAAGGTATCTAGCTTGCAGGGTAATGCCCTGGTGGAACAACTCCTAGATGGTTGAGACGTGAAGGACCAGTTCCTGGTGGGAACATAAGGGAGGCACCGACCAACAGAGGAAGTCTTGGGGGGGTGGATTCGGATATATCGACTGAGAGAGTAACAACAGGGTGCTAAGGAGTTGGCTATTGATCGGATGCACTAGACTACTTGTGAGCAGCCCGTGATGCTTGTAAAATGCAAACACTCAAAGAGATAGGCTCCGAGATGAGAGGAGTAGAACCAGGGAAAGCACCCAACAATGAGGAATCTTTGTAGACTCTAGGTGAAACACTGGTGAGAGGAGTGGTAGACTGCTTGTCGGACATCGAAGAGATAATGGATTCAAGGGAGGTCAAGGATGTCGGCTTGTAGTATGTCAACTAATCGATGGTGAAAATATTCTCTTCATGGGGGAATCACATCTTGCAGAAAATCGCAAATGCGACGAATGGCATGGCATATGTGTAACTATGACCCAAGATAATGTTATAATCTAAAGGGGCATCAATAACTTCAATGTATACATGGATAGTCTTGCCTGCAAGAGTCACTAGACAATTGCAATACATGCCAAGAGGCAAGGAGGAGTGACCGTCTCAAGCATGCAAAGTGATGGTGGATGGGGACAACTTAGGTGACTTAAGTTGTTTAGAAGTGACAACGGACATCACACAGGTGGATGCACATTCGTCAATAATGTAGAAATTTTGAATAATTTAACACATTCAACAAAGATTATCCTGATCATGTACTATTGCGGAAAACATACACAATACATAAGCTCCTCTACGTTGATCATCAGTATAGCAACATCAATAACAATAGAACATCAAGAGCATTCACACATTAACACAGTATGTATCCCGGGGAAAGCATCTCGCTAAAAACCCCAACTATCTGTATATTAATGATTGATTCATGTAACATTACACAGAATAATACTGCTCACAAGTATCTCCACCTCTGTTACACACAATACAGCACAGATCTGAATCAATCACTGGCTCAAATCTCCTCCGCTGCTTGCCTGCCTCCTCTACTCAATACTTGCATGAGAATTGATGATAATTCCAAGGTAACCACGTATTTCCTTGGCTAAATCACGTGAGCACAAGCTACAATGTGGGCAAATTCATTAGCATACTCAATCCCTTGATTGTGCAAGATCTGATGCACAACTATAGTCACAATTGATAGCAATCTGATTCTCTAACACCTGTCCCTGCTGAACTGAACATGCACTGACATGCAACTGAGTTAA
>APFE030988616.1:72157-86747 GCA_000404065.3 Pinus taeda
GCTAATAATATTTGACTGTTCTATATTTAGACTGAGCAGTCACTCCGCTGTGATCTAAAAATAGAAGTCCATCTATTTTTCCCAACTTGATCAATTATCCATAAACAGCAACCTGCAATCCATAGACATGATCCATATGTCTAAAAATAGACATAGTCTAAAAATAGACTTGCGCCAAAAATAGCCCGCGGGCCCACTTAGTGAAGGCGACTCTTTTCACTAAGCTCCATCATCTTGTTGCAATCTCAACAAATAATGCATCGAGAGATGATGGCATTACGAACTTGGACCGGTATCTAGAAAGAAACAGATGAAGGTAATGGGGGATGTTCTGATGTATCAGATGGGATGACAATCAAACAATTGTCAGTAGGATCTACTATGCCCAAAGTAGTTATAGAGATTTATTTTGATATGGGCACGACTGGAGTACTTCCAGTGTCAACATGGAAGTAGGTGATTGCGCCAAGTCATCTACTATACTCGATGTATGGGCAGCTCAGTTAGAAGCCGCGTTGTGATGTAATGGGCCCTTGGGGATCTTAGGAATTGAATCAATTTTAGGTTAAGGGATCTGTAGAAGACCATTCGATGTTGTAAGAGGATCAATAGATGCTTTGGTTTTGGACTCAGTGGCAGATGAAGTCGATGGCTTTTCATATTGACGCGACCGAGTTTACAGGTTGATATCGGTGGTATTAACCTCATCAAAATTCATCATGAGGATCTGGTAGTTACCAGGACTAGAAGGTTGGGTGGGACGGGCTACTTGACTTGGCTGAGGTTGAGAAATAATAAATCCTTTATGGGGGAAAGGATTCGTAAGCATTGCAGGTTGAGATGGCGCATGATTCCGAGGCGATTGTTAGATGGGCGGTTGACCTTTAGAAGCTACTTGAGCTTCCCACATTTGGCGCATCTGGGGTAAGAGAGGACACTCATGTGTATAAAAGCCATGTACACCACCAAATGCACAAGGATTGTTCATACGAATAGACTTGTTCTGCTTGGGTTGGGCTTCCTGTTGCTGGCTGTTAGTGTTAGGTTGGTTCCCCTGGGGTTCACTAGGTTGATTACCTTGATTACCCTGATTACCCTTGTTACCTTTTCCCTTATTATTTTTCTTAAAATTTGGGGGATTGGTTGCACTCTGCTATGAAAACACTTGTCCTTGAGGGGTGGTGTCTTCTAGGGCTAAGGATGCAAGGGAGGCTGCAATGCTAATGCTTGAGGGGCTGGAGTGCTCGGCAGTGCATAGGGATAAGATGGTGGAGGAACAACAGTTTGGTAGGCAGGTTGAGCATTGGTTGGCCCTAAAAACATGTTGCTAGCAGGAGGGGCATAAGTGTTGGAGGAATTGGTGGCCCCCTGCAGATAGCCATAACTTTGCTGAGTATATGGCGAAGGATGTGAAATGGATCCAACGATACCGTCGACGACGTGAGATACCCCCAGTGCATTGGCACCTCCAGGACGGGGGAGGTCTTAAATGATGGTATATACATAACTGGATTACGCATAAATCAAGTAATATCTTAGAGCAGTTTGGAGAGCTTCTTCCTCTGTTTGAGGAAAATGGGACGCAACATCTTTGGCAATGTGCGATAAAAGGCTCCTAAGAAACCAATCGAGGTAGACACAATCTTCAAAGGGTGGGGCACGACATGTGCTCCTCCTTCTATGCCATTCCTGAACATGATCGGAAAGACAAGTGGTAGAGGACTAACGAAATGCAGTCAAGAGCTCCGTACCAGTGTTGTATCAGAGATGTAATTGAAAATATGAGAGGAACGCTTTAGCAAGCGTCATGAAAATGGAATGATAGGTGGCGGGATGGTCTACATACCATTTTGCAACATCTCTAGTGAGTGTGAGTTGGAACAACCGAAGACGAATAGAGTAATCGATGATTGAATTGAATGAACACCACATATGGAAGGAGCGGACGTGACTGGTAGGGTCCTATCCAGAATTACCCTCAAACTTGGGAATGTCAGAGGGAAGATCAGTCGACATAGCTAGCCATCGAACATCGTGGTGTATTGGGTCATTTATCAACTGGATAAAATCTGGGAGACTTAACCCAACCATGAAAGGGACATGGCAGCTGCCAGAATGGTTCCTGAGACGGTTTCGCTAGATATGACCACCGGGGTAGAACCAGAGACAACACGAGGTTGGGTTCCTTCACCAATAGTGGGTCCAGACATGGTGACGGTATGCGGTGAAGGAGGCTCGAAATCAGATGAACTAGGAGAAGAGTTGGTATGGGGACTCAGGGGACTGTGAACTTGAACCCTGCGGGGAGGAGTAATATGCTAAAGTGAAAACTGGGGATGAAGGCCTAAGAGTTTCCGCGACAAATGCATTGGTGGCACAATGGTGGTAAGACACAAGTGACACGGAAATGGTGAAGGGAGATCAACAATATGTTTTTGTCTCTTTATGGGGAGATACAATTAATTAAGTCTTGGATTGGTGGTGTAAACCAAGAGCCCTTCGCTTAAGGTGTGCTTGTGTGTGCAAGTGTGTTTATTAATTAAGCCTAGATAATGTTTGACAAAAAAGAGAAAATATTGTTGAAAATAAACTGAAATTGAAAACAAAAAATGAACAACAAATCAATTAACTAGACCCCACCCAAACTAGGTTCGCAAATATTGTGCTGGTTGGTGGAGAAATCAATGGAAAACACACTAAAGAGACCAAGATATCTAAGCGTCGATGTGACTGGTATCAAATGACACTATGTTGTTGGAAAGTGGTGTAGCAACAAAAAAAAACCATAGAGGAAAATCGCTGCAAAAAGATAGGGAGATGGGTGTAAAACCTAGGGCAACCAATGCGACCCTAAGGAAAATGACCGAACAAGGTTTAAGATGAAAGTTTGGATTAAAACAACCTATATTTCAAGATCTGAAACAAAAGGGTACAAATATGGGAAATATGGTTGAAAGCGCAGAAACTCAGACTTCTTACTCAGCTAAACTCCTCCTATAAAGGTGGAAGTGTACTAGAAGCCCTAAGGGGCTAAATTCTACTTCGATGAGAAAAACATAGTAGATCAAGGCCTAAGTGGCATAGGACAATGGAAAACCAACCCAACAGACAACTCTCGGAAAAACCTAGAAACAGATCTAAACAAATCCTAGAAACCCTAAAAATCGTAGGTACTGACCTGATTCTTGGGAGATCACACTTTTTAGGCCAGAAGGTGCACTCTGGACCTCTAGATCACAATCTTGGGATAGAAAAGTGTGATTTATGGTCCTTGATTCCCGATCGGCAAGTCTTAGAAAAATTTGCGTCTCTATCGCGGCTGGTTCCTGTGACCTGTGGAGAAGACCATAAAACTTACAGAAGTTAGAAATTTGATAGATCTAGGGTTAGAAAGCTAGTAAACAACATTAAGGGACTGAAAAAAGATGAAACCCTAAGATGAAAACTAAAGGTCACCTGGGTTTCTGGATTAGAAGTAAAAACCCAGTAGAGTCGCCAATTTTTTATAGTGTTTTCTTCTCAAAGGTGTACGCAAAGGAAACACTTAAGACTGTGGATGACAAACAATCTCAACAACATAAATGGCTGCTAAACATTGTAGATCTACAACAAATTATAGAAACAAAACCTGTCAAAGCCCTGATTTATGCCACAATCATAGTTAAACAACAAAATGAAATAGTAATAAATGCGGGTAACCCCAATAATCCAATGGAAACCAGATATACAAATAATATATTTTATTAAATAACACCTGTGAAGGGAACAAATAAATGTTACTAATTCCCCTCTGTGGGTTGGGTTCTTTGCTATCTCCAAATGTCTTCAGCTTTTGTAGAGTCTCTCTCCTCTATAATGTGTAAACCCAACAAATAAAATGTTTAAGGTCAATGGGAACTCAAATGGTGTGCGATAGTGATAATAATCAGAGTTACAATAGTGAGTGCAACAATGAAATAATCAAAAGTGAATAATGAATGGAAAAACCTTCTATTTATAACAAAATATTAGGTTATCCTTGATGAGCAATAATAAAATATTATTAACCCCATTCTAGAAATAACCATTTGGAATATTTTATTATATTTGGTTAGAGGGAAAAAATATTTAAACTTTTATTTAGAAATAATAAATAAATAAATGATTTATTTATCATCTCAAGAAATATGGTTAAGGAATAATAAACAAATAATGATTTATTTAATTATTCCGGAGGTTTAGTCAAATTTGACAAGGAATAATAACTAATTAGTGATTAATTAATTATTCCTAGAGAAAAATTAAGATAATTAACGATTTATCTATTTATTTTTGATAATTGGGCAAATGTGACAATTAATATTTTAAACAATGATTTAATTAATTATTCCTAGAAGATAATTAAATAAATATTGATTTATTTAATTATTCTTCATGGGTTTAATTATAAATTGCTTAACAAGTGTGGTTTATTAAGTAATTTCTCACCGTGAAAGAAATTTTACTATGGTAAAATTGACTTTACATGGTGTACTTCGATCCATCTAGTAAATTAAGGCTAGATGATCAATTTTTTGGTGATAATAGTTGTCATATTTTTCCACTAAGCTACCTTCATCTAGTGCGAGTAAAAGAATCTCAGTCTATATGTATTAACTGTAGATGAAAAGCCCCCACCAAGAGTTGGGAGACTCAAGGATGCTTGCGATAATATTTGGTTTAATCCTTACCCCTTTAATGAATGTATTCTCATCACTTTCCCTTTGACACTAGGTTGTGGAGGGTTTGAAGCTCCATAAAAGACAACATTCTATATTTCATATGAGAATGACCAAGGGGGGTAATTTGGATGCCTAGCCCCAGGTCCCAACTTAAACTACAATTTTATTTTGTGACCCCATGATGGGGGAATTAGTGTGTTTAAGTTGATGGCCCAGGACTCATTTGAATTGGGGTGTAAAAATGACGAACTTAAAATAATCTACAGTGAATGTTCTGATTCCCCTAAATCACTTTGAGTGCATGAGGAAGAGCATACTTATAAAAAAAGAGCTAAGATAATTTCATGTGTGTGATGTGCGGTGGGTGAAAGTTGGTAACCGACCATCACAATGTGTGTTATATTATAGAGATGTGGATATCACACGATCAATTACTTTTGTAACCTAATTGGACTATGTGAATTGTACCTTGCTGAAAATAAATGTGTGTATAATGGTACATTTACTCTCCTACTTAAACTATGTGATCTAACCTTTATTCCTAAATTCAGGAAAAAAAGGGATTCAAAATTTTTATGATTCCCCAAAATTGCTATGAGTGCAAGGGGAATAACATACTCCAAAGTGAATTTTACCACTTCAAGTTCCAATACTATAATTTAAAAATAGGAAATTAAAGCCATCCACATTGCAAAAGAACAACAATATTCTCCTACTTTAGTGGTTAATTTAATGGAAAATCAACCTAACTATCCTGCCAAAATGTGTAGGATGATATTATTAATGGATGCCACTCAACTCAAGAAAAAGAGGAAAATTACAATGAAAATTATATTTTCAGATCCATGTGCACAAATAGTTGATAGTCACGTTGTTCGACAATATTGTAAAAATGGCTATAGAGAACCGCACGTCTATTATTTCAAAAAACTCGTGAATCATCACCAAATCAAAATAAGGATGCATTTAGTTAGTCCAAGGATGATATGAGGCATAAAAAGGATTAACATGAATAATACATTAGATAACAAATGAAATTGACAAGGAACGAAAACTTGCACACAACATTATCAATGACCCTTTGGATCTCCTAAAGGAGGTTTCTCCTTTTTCTCTCTTGCAAGTGCAGTCTGTCCTCAAGAAGCCTCTTGAACACTCTCTAATGGTGAGCTCGAAGATCACAAAGAAATGCAAATTGGAAGGTAATTTCTTAGAAGCATAATTTTATATGAACTTCTCCCTTTGAATTGGTCCAATGGCCTATGTTATATAGATCAAGTGAGTCAAATGAGTGGATGTATCCATCGATCTCCATTAATGGTATTGGGAGCTATTTGTAGGCTTCCCATGCTTGAGGGAATAGTTGGGGAGTCCTTTGGGTGCTTGTTGTACTTAGGCAAGTGTGTATAGCTTGAAGTGAGCTGATTGCACTTGATACTAACTCTCGGTCACCATATCTTCATGATTCCTTGCATCGCTAATCCTTGGAGTGTCACTGTCTATAGATTTGTGTAGCCATCGAAGAATTAGTAGCTCAGATCCATGAAAATTGAATTAACGGATTTGCATGGATCAATTAAAGTATTATTAGTGGAATTTAATCACATGCTTATGAGTGCGTAATTGTTGACCTTTAATAGCCTTTGGTTTTGATGATTTTTGACACATTTCATACTTGATTGGTGCATTCACATGCACGATTTTTTACTGATAAAACCCTTGAAGCCAAATTTCTCTGATACCAAATGTAGGTTCTAACCATATACAATTACTTGTAAACAACAACATTTTAGAGTGACTAGAAAATGCAATAGCAAAAGAAATCCATTTTATTATATACAAATAAGAAACCCTTTGTCATATAAAATGGGATAACATAAAGGTCCACGATAAGAAAAATATTGATAAATAATTATTACAGTTGTTAGTAATATGTTGTCATCCAATTGGGATAATATTTCCACATTAACAAAACGTTTGATTTTCACATACAAAGATTTGAGAATATACAACTTGTAACATTCAATTTTAGTGATCTTTATTCATTGCTCAAACCACTATGATTGCTTGGGCTACTTGCATGCCTCATTTCGTTATCACTTGTAGGACATATTATACTTGGGTTATTTGCAATGCTTTGTAGATTGGCTTGATTATGAAATTCTACCTTTCATATTCCATTGACAAATAAAAATGAAGGGCGACGAATATATCTACATGTATAATATAATATACATCATTTTCACAAGTGAAACAGTGTACCATAGGATCAAGTAATTCATAGTAATCCACATTCTTTCTAAGCATGCTTTTTAGATATGCCAGTAACTAGGTAGGAGGACTTCAAAATCCTCATTAAGTCCCGATTCTACCCTACTGGGCACAAAGAGGACGAATGGGTCTAGTGCATTACTTCATGTACACGAAAGGGAAAAGGGCACAACAATACACAACTGATTTAAAATATATGGTCATCATGCCAAGTATATCTCCCAAGAACTTAGATGTAGTCCCTAAGTATCTGGTGGGGTCTACGTAACCATCTATGAAATCAAGTGATGCTTTTCAAACAAAGGATAATGGGCAAGGCATGTGTACAAGCACAATATCTAGAAAAGATAGGCCACGAGAAAGGGCATTCAAGTGGTTATAAATAGAAAGAGCACTAGGAAGCTTCCAAGGAGGGGAAGGAGAACTAGAAAGTGGGGAAGGACAAGAAGAGGACAACCATTGCACATTAGTGCAAGGATACTAGCAACCATTATAGCCATGGCAAAATTGAAGGTCACATTGAGGAAAAGTTTTGGAAAACTACATCTAGAGTTGAATCGAAAGAACAATAAGAAGTATGCAAAAAAAAAAGAATCTTTTAGCCACATATTGGAGAAATTAGGTTGAAAGCAACTTTAATTTTTATGAGAAGGTTTTTTGCACATCAATTTAAAAGGAGGTGAATATAAGTATAATTCAACCCTAGGAAGAAATTGAAATGACCAAACTCTCCCAAATCAAGATCTATGTCAAGAAGACCAAGATAGATGCTATATTTAAATTTAATTCACAAGCTAATCTCATAGTAGAAAATTTGTTCAATAAACTTGGATTGGAGGTTCATGATCATCCTAGCATATCTCCATTGGGATGGGAAAACAATGATGCAGAGATCAATGTAATGGAAGTTTAAGATAAAATTTGTTAAGTGTTGAATTTATTGATGAATTTGAATTGGACATATTACCCCGTTACACTTCATTTTGTCACCATGACAAATGATCATCAAAATTGGATCTCTCACCACCAATCCAAGTGCCATGAAGCACTCCCTTGCAAGTCAACAACTTATATACCTTGATTAAAGTGGAATTTCTAGATCTCATGGTACAAAACCCTGTTTTTGAGCATCTGCACAGTTTTTCTGAACATAATCAACACATGTTTAGTTTCTTCCATTATAAACTACACATATCTGCGCACTGTCTTCCACTATTATCTGCACAGGTAAATCAATAAAAAGTAAAAATAAAAAGTGAGATCTAGAAGCATTATTGGGCGAATCATTCCCAACTGAAAGCCTCGAACTCATGTTTATTCGATCCTAACCTCATTTTTGATGGAACTAATTTCCATTCTTCAAGGAGCCCTCATCCCTCTTTTAGTGGATCTCATCCTTGGACTAAGGATCTCAAACTACTTCCTTTTGGCCTATTAATCAAGCCATATGTGGGGGAATTGAGGGAGGCTGCTGAGAGTAAGTTTATGTCGGGAAAACAGGTTGGAGAGCTTAACATTCTAGGAGAGTATTGAGATCAATGGGAGGAGCTTCACAACATCAAGACACATGTTTTGTAGCTCCTTTATGTTTATGAAATTAATACAAACAACCATTTCTTCTCACTTCATTGTTTAATGGATTAATTGATGAATTTCATGGATGGTTTATATTATTAATATTTTTCCATTGGAATGATGTTATTTATATTTTTCCATTGGAATGATGTTTGTTACTAGTCTCCTTGATCACTAGTTTGAATTACTGAATCATTTATCCTGCATATGCCTTTGATCCCTTGTTATTTCCATGTGTGTAGGTCCAGATTCAAGCATGGAGGAGCCACACTAAATCACAAAGGGGGATCTTCATCAAGCATGTCGTAATAAGGTATGAATTTCCATTTCTCACCTTGTTAGCTTATGATTCAAGAAAAGATAGATTCAGGGAAGGAATTAGCTTGATTGTTTGTTTGTTATTAGTTTCCTTTAGGATCTAGGGAGATCACTCTTGTCAACAAAAGGGATTTATCCGCCTAACATACCCCTTAGCATATATGGACTCGTGTTTAGAAGCCCCTACATGTATATGTGTCATGCAATCTTCACGTGGAAAGAAAACCAATACAACCCAATCAAAGATAGGAAATACTACATCATTAACACACATAAAGGAAAGTCAAAGATATCATTGGTAAGTTCCAACCAAGTAAAGAAATTAACTAGTTCCAGTGAGAAATATGTTTTACTTTCCTTAAGAGAGGCATTATTACCAAAAACTTGATCATCTAGCCTAATTTACTAGATGGATAGAAGTACACCATGTAAGCCCAATTTTGCCATAGTAGAATTGCTTTCACTGTGAAAAACTGCTTAATAAACCATATTTGTTAAGTAATTTATAATTAAACCCATGAATAGTAATTAAATAAATGACTATATCCTTAATTTTCTTCTAGGAATAATTAATTAAATCATTGTTTAATTAATATTCCTTTTCATATTTGACCAAATTATGAAAAATCAACAGATAAATTATTAATTATCTTATTTTTCTCTAGGAATAATTAATTAATCACTAATTAATTATTATTCTTTGTCAAGTTTGACTAAATCCCTTAAGAATGATTAAATAAATAATTATTTTTGTATTATTCGTTAACAAATTTCTTGAGATGATAAATAAATCATTTATTTATTTATTATTTCTAAATAAAAGTTTAAATACTTTTTCCCTCCTAACCAAATATAATAAAATATTCCAAGTGGTTATTACAAAAATGTGGTTAATAATATTTTATTATTGCTCATTATTCGAGGATAACTCAATATTTTGTTATAAATAAAAGAGTTTTCCATTCATTATTCACTTTTGATTATTTTCATTGTCGCACTCACTACTGTAACTCTGATTGTTATCACTGTCGCACACCATTTTTTTTCCATTTGAGTTCCCATTGAGCTTAAACATTTTATTTGCTAGGTTTACACATTATAGAGGAGGGAGACTCTACACAAGCTAAAGAATGTTTGAGGATAGCCAATAACCATCCCATAGAGGGGAACTAGTAACATTTATTTGTTCCCTTCACAGGTTTATTTAATAAAACCTATTCTTTGTGTATCTGGTTTCCATTGGATTATTGGAGTTACCCGCATTTATTAATATTTTAGTTTGTTTTTTAAGTATGCTTGTGGCATAGATCAAGACTTTGGCAGGTTTTGTTTCTATCATTTGTTGTAGATATACAATGTTTAACATCCATTTATATTGTTAGGACTGTTTGTCATCCACAGCCTTAAGTGTTTCCTTTTCGTACATCTTCGAGGAGAAAATACTATAACAAAATTGGCGACTTCGTTGGGTAATTCTGATCCAGAAACCTGGGTGACCTTCAATTTTCAGCTTAGGGGTTTTTTTTTTATTTTTTATTTTTTGCTTTTTTGTTTTGTTTTTTTATTTTATTTATTTTATTATTATTTTTATTATTATTTTATATTATTTTTTATTTTTATTATTATTTTATTATTTAATTAATTAATTATTTTATTATTTTTTTCAGTCTCTTAATGTTGTTTACTAGCTTTCTAACCCTAGATCTGTAAAATTTCTAACTTCTAGAAGTTTTCTGGTTTTTTTCTATAGGTCATAGGAACCAGCCACAACAAAGATGGCAATTTTTTCTAAGACTTGCGGACCGGGAATCAAGGAGCAGAAATCACACTTTTCTACCCAAAAAGTGTGATCTAGAGGTCCAGAGTGCACCTTTCAGCCCAAAAAGTGCGACCCCCTGCAATCAGGTCAGTACCTGCGATTTTTAGGGTTTCCAAGATTTTTTTTCAGATCTATTTCTGGGTTTTGTCGAGAGCTGAGTGGTGGGTTGGTTGACCACTGTCCTATCTCGCTTAGGCCTTGATCTACTTTGATTTACTCGTCGAAGTGGAACTTAGCCCCTTAGGGCTTCTAGTACGTTTCCAACTTTATAGGAGGAGTTTAGCCGAGTAAGAAGTCTGAGTTTCTGTAGTGCGTTCAGCCATATTTTCTAGACCTGTACCCTTCTGTCTTATATCTTCAATGATAGGTTGTTTCCATCCAAATTTTCATTTTAAACCTTGTTTTTCCATTTTCCTTAGGGTCCCATTGATTGCCCTAGGTTTTTGTAGGTTTTAACCCTGTACATAAATTACCTGCATACAAATTCTAAAACATAGAAAATAAACAATGCAAGAGCATAACACATAAGACACATATACATAAAGATTTTCCCTTGGATCCCAAAACCGGGACTACCAGTGTGATTTTTCATTATATTCCTTTCAATGTTACAATACATATTTATACATGGTTAAGTATCCAATAACATGGACCGAAAACGATCACGTCCAAAACCATGGAGCGAAAACCATCGTGTCCAAAACCATGGACCGAAAACCATCGCGTCGAAAACCATGTGAGAAAATCATGCACAAAACCATAAGTAGGTCCACCAAACCCCCTATGACTCCCCCCGCTACGCAATCAGCGCAATGAAGGGGGGGCTTCGCCCCCCTTCTAACCCCCTGGTTAACTACGTGGGCTAGTCGTGGAAAGAATATAACACAACCCAACTGTTTTAAACCCATCTCCCTATATTTTTGCAGCGATCTTCCTCTCTGGTTTTTGTTGTTGTCGTACCACTTTCCAGCAGCCTAGTGGCATTAGATCCCAGTCACACCGACACTTAGATCTATTGACCTTTTTAGTGTGTTTTCAGTGGATTTTGCCACCAACCAGCACAATGTTTGCAAACCCACTTTGGGTGGGGTCTAGTTAATTGATTTGCTATTCATTTTCTGTTTTTAGTTTCAATTTATTTTCAACAATATTTTTTCCTTTTTCAAACACGATATGGGCCTAATTAATTAACAAAATTGCACAAACAAGCACACCTTAAGCAAGGAGCGATTGTTTTACATTGCCAAGCCAAGACTTAACATAATAAATTTATGTCCCCACACAGAGATAGCCATATTGTTGATCTCCCTTCACCATTTCTGTGTCACTTGTGTCTTACCACCATTGCAGCACCAAGGTGTTTGTCGCGAAGACTCTTAGGCCTTCATCTCTAGTTTCCACTTGGGCATATTACTCCTCCCCGTAGGATTCGAGTTCATAGTCCCCTGAGTACCCATACTGACTCTTCGCCTGGTTCATCTGATTCCTCATTTGATTCTAAGCCTCCTTCACTGCATATTGTCGCCATGTCTAGACCCACAAATGGTGTAGGAACCCAACTTGGTTTTGGCTCTAGTTCTACCCCATTGGTCACATCTAGCGGAACAATCTCAAGAACTGTTCCGACAGCCCCCATGCTCCCTTTTATGGTTGGGTTAAGTCTCCCAGATTTTAGCCATCTGATAAATGACCCAATACATCACAATGGTGGTTGGCCAGCTATGTCGACTAAACTTCCCTCCGACATCCCAAAATTTGAGGGTAATTCTGGAGAGGACCCTACCAATCACGTTCGCTCCTTCCATATGTGGTGTTCATCCAATTCAATCACTGATGAATCCTTTCGTCTTCGGTTGTTCCAACGCATGCTCACTGGAGATGCTGGAAAAATGGTATATAGACCAGCCCGCCGCCTCTCATTCCATTTTTTCGACACTTGCTGAAGCATTCCTTTCATATTTTCCATTACCTCTTCGCTAATACACTTGTATGGAGCTCTTGACCACATTCCGTCAGTCCTCTGTGACTCGTCTTTCTGATCATGTTCAGGAATGATGTAGAAGGAGGAGCACATGTCGTGCCCCACCCTTCGAAGACCATGTCTACCTAGATCGGTTTCTTAGGAGCCTTTTATCACCCATTGCCAAAGATGTCTTGTATCGTTTTCCTCAAACAAAAGAAGAAGCTCTACAAACTGCTCTGAGATATGATTTGATTTATCTATAATCCAGTTATGTCTATACCGTCATTCCAAACCTCCCCTGACCTGGAGGTGCTAATGCACCGGAGGCATCTCACGCTGCCGACAGTATCGCTGGAACCCTTTCACATCCTTCGCATGGGGTCACCAGTTCCTCCAAAACTCATGCCCCTCCTACTAGAAAAACGCTTTTAGGGCATCCCAATGCTCAACCTTGTTGAGAATGCAACAAGATGATGGAGCTTAGTGAAAAGAAGTCGCCTTCACTAAGTGGTCCCGCAGGCTATTTTTGGCGCAAGTCTATTTTTAGACTATGTCTATTTGTAGACATATGGATCATGGTTTATGAGTTGCAAGATGCTATTTGTGGATGATTGGTCAAGTTGGTAAAAATAGATGGACCTCTATTTTTAGGCATATGGGTGGAGTCTATTTTTAGACTGCCAGGCTAAAAATAGAACAGTCGAATATCATTAGCTCTTAATAATATTTGGACTATAAACATTATCTTATTCTCTTCGAGCACTTCAGTTCGAGCTACAGATGTGGCACATGCAACTATGAGAAGGAAATACGTGTTTCTTATGGGTTACTTGAGCTATTGCATGAAGGAATTCAGTTAGAACTTCAGTGATTGAGTTCTGTGGAGTTGTGTTCAATTTGACTTAGTTGAACTAGTTGTATTTAGTCTAACTAACAAATACACTAGAGATGAGTGATATGAATTAGTTATTAATTAATTCACTAATTATTAACTCATAAATCAACTAAAGAATACATCAGTTAACTCAGCGCATGGACAATTTAGTGGAGACAAGTGTTAGAGGTGAGTGAAAGGGAAAGACAGCTATCAGTTGTGACTATAGTTGTGCATGAGATTTGCACATGCATGGATTGAGTAATGCCAATGAGGATCGCGTGGTATCACACACTAGATTTTTCCGTCAGGTGTGGGATTGTGTGGTACATTCCAAGGGAATACGAGTTTGGTTATTCTATTCTCATCTATTCTCATGCAGGATTGCGCAGTGGAGGCAGGCAAGCAACATAGGAGATTTGAGCCAGTGATTGATTCAGATCTGAGCTAGTTTGTGTGTAATAGGTGGAGATAGTACTGAGTACTTGCGAGGAGTATTGTTACATGTTCTCAATCAATATAATATACATATAGTTGGGGGTTTTCAGCTTTATGCTTTCCCCGTGATATACTGTGTTGATATGTGTGTTTGATGCTTCAATGTGCGCATGCGATTGTTTCTTAATACTGCTAAATTGATGATCAATGTAGAGGAGGTTATGTATTATGCATGATTCCTCAAATAGTGTATAATCATGATAATCTCTATGAATAAGTGTCATATTATTCAAAATTTCTACATGGTATCAGAGATGGTTGATTTGTAGAAAAAGTTATACAGGATATCAAAGCGAGGATTGATCATTAGATCTATTATTCAGAAAGTGTTTACATTTTATTTCTTTAGGCATAGTCTGTAATTGGGCTAGGTAGCCTTTGGATTCATCCTTATTTTGGAAGGTGAGATATCCGGTGAATGCCCATACAGTTAATCTCTATACAAGAAATACTTTTTTCTCACGAATTTTAGATCAGAAGCGGTTGAGTTTTGAGCTGGTGGAATGGTGCTCAAGGATAAAACTTAGAAACATTAAGTGTGAGAATGGAGACAGTATGCCCCAGTATCTCAC